>JAWPHD010003228.1:0-224811 GCA_037043455.1 Cyrtodaria siliqua
GTGAAATACATTTTACAATTACACCGGGATGGAATAATTAATGATTATCAGCTTAGAAAGGCGCTAGATGCTCTTAAAGATCCTTTAAAAGAAACTCCAAAAGAAGTTCCAAAGGAAACTCCAAAAGAAGTTCCAAAGGAAACTCCAAAAGAAGTTCCAAAGGAAACTCCAAAAGAGGATTCCCAAACATTAGAAAATTTACGCAAGAGACGACGTAACAAAAAACAACGTAAACGAGAAAAGCAGAAATATGCTGATTTACAAAAATTTTTTATAAATGAACTGAAACAAGTTTTTAAAGATGGAAAATCTAAAGGAAGTATCTCAGAATTAAAACTGGTTGACAATCCAATATGTGGTTATTTCAAAGCATACGAGATATCTGTCGAGGGATACAAAGACCCTCAAAAACTATTCCGTGATAAGAAATCCATTATCACAAAACAAATCATCAAAGAGCTAACAGAGACGAATGGATTAAAGTTTCAATTAGGTCTCACTGTAAATCTATTTAAAGACGATGGTGCTACCAAAACATACACCACGGCAGTATTACGCAGTGAACAAAATGCAATCTCAAACCCTGAAAAAATAAATGAGTTTTATGATGAATCATCTGCATATATACAAGAGAGCCTTGAACGATTTACAAGCACAGCATCAGGATTGGAGATTGATCACTGTGTTAAGTTTTACTTGAATATTGCAAAATATGAACCATTAAAAGGTTCTTCATATATTCTTTTACCAAGAGCACTAGGTAGCAAAAAAGCAATAATAAACGTAAAAAACAATGATAATAAATGTTTGTTTCATGCAATAAATTCTGCTATTAATCCCGTTGAAAAGAATTCTGACAGAGTATCAAAGTATCCTGATATAACGTTTTTGAAGCAAGATGGTATTGATTTTCCTACTCCGATTTCTCAATTTTTAAAAGTAGAAAAACAAAACATCCTTGCTATTAACGATTTTGGATATGTTATAAAAGGAAAAAAGAAAGATATAACTATCTTTCCATATCGCATATCAGAACAACCAAAAGATATCGAGCGAATTAATCTGCTCTTAATATCTGAAGACATTGAGGTTGAAGAAGATGATTCAGAGAATGAAGAAGGAATTATAGATGACAACTATAACCCTGATGATTATCCTGATGAACCAAAGAAGTCAACAACAAAATATCACTATTGCTGGATTTAAAATCTGAATAGACTTATCTATGACCAAAACAAACATAAAGGTCAAACTTACTTCTGCGATCGTTGACTTTGGGGCTTTTCTGAGAAAGGATTACTCACCAAACACAAAGAAGACTGTTATGGTATTAACAAACATTCTTGCAGAATAGAAATGCCGCAAGAAGGTAAAAATCACATAAAATTCAAAAATCATCAAAATCAGATGCCTGTGCCTTATGCAATATATGCTGATTTTGAGAGTATAATCAAACCTCATTTAATCGAATTTGGAAAGAAATCTGAAATTCAAAATATACATGAAGCTTGTGGATTTGGGTACCAAGTTGTTAGATATGATGGCAAAGCTGAAGAACCTGTTATTTACAGAGGTGAAGATGTTGTTGGAGTGTTTTTAAATCACTTAGAATGTGAGAAAAGCAACATTAACAACACTTTTGCTCACCCAAAACCATTAATTATGACACAACAAAATGAGAAAGATTATGAAAATGCAACACAATGTTGGATATGCAAGAATAAAATAAAAAGGTAAAAACTGTAAAGTAAGAGACCACTGTCATTTTGCAGGTGAATACAGAGGTGCAGCACATAAGAACTGCAACATAAAACTGAAAATAAAACCAGATAAAACAATCATCCCTGTTGTATTTCATAACCTCAAGGGATATGATAGTTATCTTATTATGCATAAAATATATAAAATTTCAGGTAAAATTACATGCATTCCAAACAATGCTGAAAAATATATATCATTTAGCATAGGACAACTCAGATTTTTGGATAGCTTTCAGTTTATGGCTTTGTCTCTGGAAGAATTGGTTGATGTAACAGACAAATCTGATTTCAAAATTACTAAAAATAAGTTTGGATAACAAACAAATTTACTTCTGCGAAAAGGTGTTTATCCATACGAATATATGGATAGTGTAGAAAGATTTAAGGAAACACAATTGCCACCTATAGAATGTTTTTACAGCAAACTAACTGATAAAAGTATAAGTCTCGAAGATTACGAATATGCTCAAGAAATATGGAAAGAGTTTAACTGTAAAACTCTTGGAGACTATCATGATTTATATCTAAAAACTGATGTAACTCTGTTAGCAGATGTATCCGAAAGTGTCATGCGGTAAAAATAACTAATCAGCTTGATGCACTCCATTCTTAGTAGAAACATCAAACCTGGGTCTAATTATTTTTTTTGGAGCGGGTTGCTGTAATGTTAAGTTTGCTGTTGCTTATATTAGAATATTTCAAGCTCGTTTTAATCATCTATACTCCACTGTAATCCACTTTAGTGCTGCTATACTCCCCTTTTGTTCTGCTGTAATCCACTTTAATGCTGTATTTAGCTCATTATAACACATTATAGCTTGTTTTAATTTCATACTCTATTTTAATTTTATTTTTTTATACACATACAAGAAAAATGGGAAAAACAAAACTTTCTTTGGAAGACACAGAGGAGATATAAAAATCAAAAGGTGTTTTGTCTGCGTCAGAGATACAAAAAAAGTATAATATTGGTTGGGGGAGATAGCAAAGATTATGGAATACAAAAACTATAGTAGAAAGGATTACAAAAGAGTCTCCAGACTCCCCTAAAATACAAGAAATAGAACCATACGTCCTGCAGAGAGAAGTTGTTGTAGAAGATTTTTATGCAAGATTAATAGAGACAAAGATGGATAGACAAACAGAACTAATGCAAAATATACTGGATTCTCTGAATGCTGTGTCAGCGTCAGATACACAGTCTATATTGGAAAAAGAAAATACAGAATCCTATAAACTGGAAGACATAACGAAGACTATGCAAGAATACACAGATTTTACAAAAACAGTTGTATATTGTGTCATTACTGGTTTTGCTGTATGGCAAGTGCTATGTAAAACTTGGAAGCATGTAGAGACCAAACCAGAAATAAAACCTCCAGCACCAACAAGACCAAGTATTTTTAAGAAAGAACCAGTTTGATTTTTAAGGAGCTGTGTGCAACAGATTTTTGACGTAATTCATTGGGAATTATAGAATAAGCTATTATAAACTTGGATATTACAACATGGGTTATTTTTGAGTTCCATGCTTTTTACGGCTTATTCTTTGATGTAGATAAAAATATATTTAGTAGATGAAAATTTTATACTACATTTATGGTATAGTATAAAAAAAGGACATGCTAGCATAGTTTGCAGCTTGTTTCTTTTTGTTTTGTTTTCTCTACTTTTATCGTTTTCGTTTGCAGTCTTCCTTTACGAGTATATTTGGGGCAACAAAACCTGTGGGAAAAACAGATTTGGAGACTTTGAAAAATAATGTTCAAGATTTACATTTGCCTATTGTTAACCAATTCAAACATATAACTGATAAAGTTGATAATCTTAAATATAGGATTATAACAATATTTGCGGAGGCTAAGGGTCCACTTGTATTAAATAGAGTACTCTCATTTGGTAATGGCGGAGCAGAAACAAATGTGGGGTATGTAATGACACGCCGTGGACGGATTATGGGAATAGGTTTGGCAAGTGAACGACGTGTCTGTAGTAGTCTCTGTTAATGAAGTTGAAAAGCCAAATTATGGTATAACGCTTCACATCATCCCACGCAAACACGATAACTTTGATATACCTTTAGATATTAGTGCTGGTTCTGTCATTAGCTTTGTATGCAAGATTGCCAACGCTACTGCTGTGAATACGGTGGCATCATTATAAATTGAATTAATTTAATTTTTTTATTGTTAAAAAAAATGAAGCAACAGACAGCACCAAGTTTATATCCTGAGTTGCCAGTGGAAGACGGACAGAATTTTAGATTACAAAAGATTTCAGAGATTGAACAGAAGTTAATTACAGAGCGAGACACACGCAAGTCTCTTTATAAAAAATATAAACCTGGTATTAATATCACAGATGGAATTGACACTACCTTAATATCCGCAGGTGTTATTATGGCTGGGATTGGATTTATTGTTCCAGTTGTGTTACCTTTGGAAATAGCAGCAATAGTATGTGGGACTACAGGTGTTTGTATTAATTTTATCAGACGCAAGCTTAATTCAAAAGCTCAAAAACATTATGAAATAAAAACTTTGGGAGAGTCCAAGTTGAATAGCATAAAAAAGTTGATATCAAAAACATTGAGTGATGCACAGATATCTGAGCAAGAGTTTAAGTTGATTTTGGATGAGTTAGATAAATATTATAGTTTGAAACAGGACACCAAAAGAAAGCTGAAATAAGCGAAGTTCAAAAAAATAGAACTAGTGGAGCAGGGAAGAAAGAAAGCAATGGCAACCTTTCAACAAAGTCTAAAAAGTGTGTGATTTATTGTTTTAGTAGTGTGTTTGAGTATGATCCACCACCTTTGTATTCAAGCTCGGAGAATCAATCTATATGCTTTTCTAAAAGAAAATTATATTTTGCTGATTTCGTGTTTATTCTTTGATTTGGGAGTAAATTTAATAACAAATCAACTTTTATTAAAAAATCTCAGAATATAACTCTAACCCAGCTTATTTCAGCACCTTGCGGTAGGAGTTTTCATATATATGTATTCTGGGGGTTTCTGGATCAAACTCGAGCGAAGCGAGAGCTTTGAGCCAGAATCCCCAGAATACATATATATTTATTGTTTCTAGAACAAGAATGATAGACAAGCATTAAATGAACAACTTTCTGTTTTGTGTTTATATTTTACTGCACACAAAAAGGCTTTATTGGGTGGGCCTCATAATCTGAATCAAAATTGAATATCACAATGTTCCCATGAAATTGCATGGCTAACAGTGATTTACAGTTACCTACAGAAATTCTCTCCCCCCCCCCCCCCCCCCCTCCCCCCCCCCCCTTCCACTCCCACTCCCCCTTCCCCCATAAATACCTCGATATATTTCATGTTATATGCTCGTTACACCTCATTGGACATTGTATAACTAATACATAACATGTACATGTATGTCAGTTGGGATTGACAGTTATGACTCGTTAATCAGCGTTCACACCACCAATGTTGTTGACTTGACGATTTCTCATCGGACACAATTAGTATTTAGCATGTGCGTGCATGCATGTCAGTTGGGACTGACATCTATGACTCGTTAATCAGTGTTCACACCTACACTGTTGTTGACTCGACGAGTCATTACGTGCATGTCAGTTGGGACTGACATCTATGACTCGTTAATCAGTGTTCACACCTACAATGTTGTTGACTCGACGAGTCATTACGTGCATGTCAGTTGGGACTGACATCTATGACTCGTTAATCAGTGTTCACACCTACACTGTTGTTGACTCGACGAGTCATTACGTGCATGTCAGTTGGGACTGACATCTATGACTCGTTAATCAGTGTTCACACCTACAATGTTGTTGACTCGACGAGTCATTACGTGCATGTCAGTTGGGACTGACATCTATGACTCGTTAATCAGTGTTCACACCTACAATCTTGTTGACTCGACGAGTCATGCATCTGACACACTTTACGTTTGTGTTGTAATGTCTTCTTCATATAGCGGTATTTGCAAATTCTAAATTCGCCATGTACATTGCCGAGTTAAGGCATAGTTTTGGAAACATAAATTATGGAGTTCCCACTTTAGAATTCGCATTAATATGCATCAATATGCAGCTTGGTATTCGTCTCTTTTTATGTTTTTTTTTATTTAAATGTGTGAAAACAATGTATACTTGTTCATGACAAATATACAGATTCATGGCAAATATACAGACACACACCTGGTAGATAACAAACAGGGTCCTATCATTCCATCGTATATTTGCTATCGAAAAAGAGTTCACGTTTTATATGTTACCTGTGATAATTCAACAGAGAATATTTCCATTGCGCGCATCTGTTTCTGTTTGCATCTAGTGTATGTTTACTGTTTTAAAATAGTTGCCTCTGGTTCTCACCTCGAAAAGTATAAATATACGAGAATAGCCGCACCACCAGACAGTCCAGGTATACAATTAAAATATGTATAACATACGTGAATACCACTGAAGGCTTCTGCAATGTTGTATTATGTCTTATTGCAACTAGTAGATAATAGTTACTCCGTAATAGTGTAGGGGTTTTAATCACAAATACAACATAATTAAATATACATATTAAAACGTATATTGATATGGATCTAACGTATAATTAATATATTACATTTTAGATGCTACTATAGTTGTCTATAAGACTGATGGGCGTATACCCTACTATAGTTGTCTATAAGACTGATGGGCGTATACCCTACTATAGTTGCCTATAAGACTGATGGGCGTATACCCTACTATAGTTGTCTATAAGACTGATGGGCGTATACCCTTCTATAGTTGTCTATAAGACTGATGGGCGTATACCCTACTATAGTTGTCTATAAGACTGATGGGCGTATACCCTTCTATAGTTGTCTATAAGACTGATGGGCGTATACCCTACTATAGTTGTCTATAAGACTGATGGGCGTATACCTAAGGCAAATGGGAACGGTTTAACGCTTGGTTTATCACGACATTCAAGCTACTGAAACATGGCTGGAAACGCGTATCTAAGGCAGTTTTGTAGGAAACTGTTTTCATTTCTTTACCTGAAATCGACTAAGCAGCACCAAAAATGCACATCCATTCACTGAAATATAGTATAGCCTAAGCGAGTTTCGAACTCATGACTTTCAGATTGACAAGCCTACGCTTTTAACACTGGGTTAATCCTATCAGTTGATCAATTGCGTTATTTTTTTCGATATAGCGTTTTTTCGATATAGCGTTAACATTGTAAAAGTTTTCCTTTGTTAATTTTTTTTATGTGTGATTCAATGCGTGTCAAAGTACATATGTACACTTAAGACTTTCGAAATACGCTCCAGAACATATAAGGTTACACATTCCAACATTAGATTAGTATAACCTGATAATATGCTACATATGTTTTGTTGAAATGACATCGAGAAATAACCCAAAGTGCATTATGAAACGAATATATAGTTTAAATGAAAAGTAGTATTTCAGCTGGCTCTGTGGACTAATCGTTATGTATACGGATTATCAATCCGGATGTCTCGAGTCCGTGTTAAGCGAACTACTTTTTCAACGATTATAACAAAGATATTTTTTGTTGTTATCGATGTTGTTACAACGAACGACGGAATAAAAATGATGGTCAGATATAGATTTCTCTCCTTATATACGGATTTACGTTCATGTTTCACAAGCTTGAATTTGGTAGTAAACTAGGCGTAAAACCACTCCCATTTGCTCTTAGGTACACAGCCACTAACCTTATACACAGCTATAGTATCTTTAAGTCATATATATGACAACATGGACACTGTTTACGTCATATGAAGCAAACTCGTCCAATGTGATAATTACTGAAAAGGGGATCCCTTGGAAGAAACAAACATAAATAAAAAAGAAAAGTAGCTCGATTTTATTAAGTCTGTTCATGAGAGGTAATATACGTTGCAACACCTCTCACGCCCCCTAGCGACGGCATAAGCGGTATTCTACGTCAAAACCACACAGATGTGGATTGGTGAACCCACAGGACCAATAAGTAATAACACGTCTGCTTTTCTGTCGGAACGACGTTTGACACGCGCCTCACAGCACTAAACAAATGCTAATGTGAATGCCAATAAATACTGAAAACAGGGATTCATGTAAATAATTCAATATAACATTTATAAGTTACCCTTTAAAGACACAGCCAAGTTAAAGTTGAGCTCAACAACAGTTTAATATGTACCAAAGGCATTCTAACATTTCTAACATACCATTTAACTTAAAAACACATGGAGAAAACAACACCGAAATGCAGTGGCAACGTAGTACCGTACCGTATCACAAACATAGAGACATTAAACTAAATAATGAAAGGGACAATACAAAACACAGAGTGTTACGACATGGTTACCGACTAGGAACGGTCAGTAGGTTAGCTTTAATCGATATTACACAATCTCGCTATTGTCCTGTCCTGTCTTCCGCGTTTAAGTTGACAAGTAAACAAACTTAAATTCCATCAAAGGAAAATCGCTAACAGTAAAACCCACTTTTGTAAAGATATATAATTAGAAACACTTGAGGAGTTATCCACAATTCTACTGAACAACCAGTGCAGATCAGTCAAAGAGACAAGTTATCTAGGGTACGAGCAAAACACCTGAGGGACGGAAGTTCATGTACCTGCCTCACCTTTCAGGATTTCAGAAGATGCAATCATGGAGCCCTACGAGCATTTTTAAAGTAAAATGAGGCGCAAGCTGCCTCAATAATTATGTATATATTGTATATATGGTATTTTTTGTTTTCTTTAGTCTCATTATACATGCATATTAATTAATGTGTGTACTAGTTATTCCATTGTTATTGTGCCCCGTTTTCAGCTTAATTTAATAATTGTAACTTGTAATAATAAAAAGAGTATGAAAGGAGCAATTTGGCAATCACCAAACACGATAAATATAAAAAATATTGCAGTTTGATTTAGGCTGTTTATGAAGGATAGTGAAACATACTCGTTACCGTTCACGCCCACTAGCCCTGGGTGAACAGAACTCACTATTTTAAAATTTCAACAGTTCGAAATTCAATTGTAAGTCACTGATGAAAGCTTCTTAAAACTATTAGATACAAGTTAACACATGAAACTCATCATTAATACGATGTTTTTATCTATGTTCATTATGTTATGCGTTGTTTGTGCTATTTTCCTCTGCTTTAGTACCAGTTTGTATTTTTCACATTCGCTATCAAATTTATTTATATGACAAGTTTTGTATGCGTCGTATCCTCACGGTTCCTATGAGCCATTGGCACGAATATAACTTATAATACAAGTTGCGTACATAGTCACTTGAGACATTGCACGAATATAACTTATAATACAAGTTGCGTACATAGTCACTTGAGACATTGCACGAATATAACTTATAATACAAGTTGCTTACATAGTCACTTGAGACATTGCACGAATATAACTTATAATACAAGTTGCTTACACAGTCACTTGAGACATTGCACGAATATAACTTATAATACAAGTTGCTTACATAGTCACTTGAGACATTGCACGAATATAACTTATAATACAAGTTGCGTACTTAGTCACTTGAGACATTGCACGAATATAACTTATAATACAAGTTGCTTACATAGTCACTTGAGACATTGCACGAATATAACTTATAATACAAGTTGCGTACTTAGTCACTTGAGACATTGCACGAATATAACTTATATTACAAGTTGCGTACATAGTCACTTGAGACATTGCACGAATATAACTTATATTACAAGTTGCGTACATAGTCACTTGAGACATTGCACGAATATAACTTATATTACAAGTTGCGTACATAGTCACTTGAGACATTGCACGAATATAACTTATATTACAAGTTGCGTACATAGTCACTTGAGACATTGCATGAACATTACACTAGTGTTTTAGATAAAATCACCGAGATTACCATTAATGTCAACCAGATTAATGGTAACTGTTTTTCTCACAAACGCATTTTTGAAGACCTATATGAGATAACGTTGGTAAAAGCTTGAACATTTTTAGGAATTTTATCAGCTTTGCTGATACTGTTAAATTGTAATGTATATTATTATAAACATATATGTTCGATATAAAGCAGTGTTAGCTGAAGCTCTTGGTCCCCTGGGGCGAATAAAACACGATAAATCTACCATCCACGTGATGCAATCTTGTTAATGAATGCAATAGGTTACTGTAAAACGTATCTGTAAATTGTCTGTTTAATATAACATTCCATCAAAATATATCAGCATTTCTTTGAAACACTAATCTGGATTTCGCCCATTAGTTGCCAAGTTAATTGAGCATTCCTTGCTAGAACCAATATCCCAAGGGTTCGATATTTCTTCGATGATGAATCTGTTTGTTGACGAAGTTTAGATGTACGCATTACGTGGTCCGAGTATTAACATTCATACCCCATCCAACCCCTTCTCCAAGAAGCAAAAACGGGCTTGGCTGGGGTGTGAAATAAAACCTATTTTCGCTTAAAAAGTTTGCATATTGTAAAATTAAAACATTTAATAGGTAATTTTAAACAGGTTATCGTCTTTTTTCAGTAAAAAATATTTTTAGACGTGTTTTATTGTCGAAATATCCGTTATAAAATCCTGCTTATACAAGCTTTCCCATCGCTTAATGGAATTAAGGCGGTACCAAGTAATGGAAGAGGTACCTCTATGTAAAACATGTAGTCCTTGGTAAAACAAGAGCATCAACAATTGTAGGGCAATCCATAGTCCCCCACCGGCCAAGACAAATATTTTCCAGACATTTTCTATGATGGAGGTCAAAGATCAAGGTCAAGGTCACAATGACCTTATTTTGGTACGCGACACACCGCTATCCCAAGATGTATTCATATACCAAGTTTGGTATCTCTAAGTGATATAGTATTGAAAAGACGGTCCGGATTCTCTATGACAGAGGTCACAGGTCAAGGTCAAGGTCACAGTGACCTTATTTTGGTACACGACACACCGCTATCCCAAGATGTATCCTCATCCCAAGTTTGGTATCTCTAAGTATTATATTATTGAAAAAACGATCCGGACAAGCATTTTCTATGACAGAGGTCACAGGTCAAGGTCACAATGACCTTATTTTGGTACGCGACACACTGCTATCCCAAGATGTATTCACATACCAAGTTTGGTATCTCTTAAGTGTTATAGTTTTGAAAATACGGTCCGGACAAACATTTTCTACGACAGAGGTCACAGGTCAAGGTCAAGGTCGTAGTGACCTTATTTTGGTACGCGACACACCGCTATCCCAAGATGTATCCACATACCAAGTTTGGTATGTCTAAGTGTTATAGTATTGAAAAAACGGTCCGGACAAGCATTTTCTATGACAGAGGTCACAGATCAAGGTCAGGGTCACCGTGACCTTTTTCGGTACGCGACACACCGCTATTCCAAGATGTATCCACATACCAAGTTTGATATCTCAAAGTCTCATAGTATTGAAAATATGGCCCGGACAAGAATGTCGGAAGGACGGACGGACGGACGGACGGACATGGTGCGAACCTATAGTGGGGGACTAATACAGAGGCGTCATCAAGTGTGGGTATCTTCGAGAAATAAGCGAGATCTCAATTATATAACGATTATTTGTAAACATTTTGCCGATCATCATGTTTTATCATATGAATGATATAAAGTTTGAAGCTTTTAGGAAAGAACGCTACACAATTATTAAATTGATGACGTGCATGATAGAAGTAGATAACTGTCCATTAGCTCTTCATATTGTTTAACATGTTTTCTGCCGTGTGGGTTTACTCAAACGAAACAGATAGGTAAATCTCACCCTCGAGTGAGATTTAGCTATCTCACATGGATACTTATGATGGATTCTTATAATCTCATTCAAGACGCCTTAAGCTTCAACATTTAACAAACATAATGATGGAGTATTATTCGTTTTCCATCCACGTTGTCAAGATTACCAGATTGTAATATGATGTTATTAATTAAGTGTTTTCATATTGGCCGAGTTATTGGTCCAAGGACTGTCATATTGGCCCAAGGCCGAAGGCCGCGGGCCAATATGACAGTCCGAGGACCAATAACTGGGCCAATATGAAAACACTTAAATAATGACATTTCTATTAATTAACTACTTAATATCTCTCTTTATTCCTATGTTTTAAATATCATTG
This sequence comes from Cyrtodaria siliqua, assembly GCA_037043455.1. Taxonomy (NCBI): domain Eukaryota; kingdom Metazoa; phylum Mollusca; class Bivalvia; order Adapedonta; family Hiatellidae; genus Cyrtodaria; species Cyrtodaria siliqua. Next base: position 11,924 of record JAWPHD010003228.1, read on the forward strand.
ACAGGTAAGAAAAAACAAGAGATATATTCTTAATATAACATTTAATAACAAGTATCTAATTCAAATAAATCTTCCACTGTTACCGCTCGATGGCGCGTGGGAAAATCACACACGAACTTGATAATAGCTATATTTCAGCGAAGTCGATGTAACCGAATTTACAAATAATCAAACCTTAATTATTTTGATTGTCTACATTATATAGGCGAACGTTGTGTTTTTTCTTCAAAATGGCGTCCTTAAAGAAAACAAAGCCTAAGTCATATTGGCCGTGTTGGCTTATCCAATCAGATTGCTTGAATTTCATTTTGGCCGAATTTTTCATACAGGCCGAGTTTCTCTCCATACTGGCCTTGTTTTTACCATATAGGCGGGGACCCAAGCCTGAAAAAAACGAAAACGTTTACCCGGAAAGATATACTCCTGATTTTTTAAATATTAACAGATGGGGGTCTTGTACATATGAAACCACTGTATGGACTTCTGGCATACTTTGCATTTCGTAACAGCATCGCGATTTCTACGGTAACCCATTCGTACCAAGCCAATATATGAAAATCGCTGAACAAACATTGAAAGGAAAATAAAGAAATTTGCACACGTCCTTTTAGGCAAATACTGTTCCAGTATTTGAAACTATATGTGTATATGAAATATCAAACTACAGAATCAAGACCTGATTATGTTACACTTTACTAATTTTAACAAGAGTTATAGACCTTTTATGAATTTTGTTTTGTCCTGTGCCAGGGATAATGCGAATTTCTTGTGTTCACAATAACTGCAGTAAACGGTTTCTGATTTCCACTAAATGTTGTATGGTGTTAGGCCTTAACATACAAGGCCTTTGACAAGTCCAATACTGAGTAAAACTGACACTTGCTTTAAAGAGTTATTACCCTTGGTTATTGAAAGAATAGGCACATTTTAGCTTGAGTACACACATTACTTTAGTAAACGGATTCCGATCTTCACATTATTTATTGTGAGACTTTATATGAATATGAACTTTGACAAGATGACAATGAGCAGAATTGACACCTGCCTTACTGAGTTATTGCCCTTGATTATTGCAAAAAATGCAAATTTCAGCTTTCGTACACAATACATTAAATAAACTGGTTTCGATTTTCACACAGTTTGGCGTGTAACTTTATATCAAACGGATTTCAGACAGGTTAGACGAGTATCAAGTTATTGCTCTAAATTGTCGAAAAATTTCATCGTCTGATTATTTCCTACTTTCCTTTGAAATATCATCAATAAATAATATTCTAATTGAACAAAGAAGGTATCGTCCTCTGACTAAGGAGCGTGATTGTTTTCACGATGATTGTAATAAATAGCATTTGATTTTCCATGCTTTTTGGGGTAATATTATTAAGGTCTCGGTTTTGTTTGACAATGAGAACAATTGAGGAGTGGTTTACACTATGTGGACTTGTCACGTAGTTGTTTTCGAAGCATTTATATTCATATAAGATAATATTGCTTACACATATGGAACTAGTTAAGTATGACACTACTGTTTATAGAAAAATTGTTGGAATCCCAAATGAGAACGAAATGTGCAACTCTTGTTGCAGATTTGTTTTTGTTTTGTTAGAGGTTTCAATTTTAGTCTTTTACCAGATACGCTTAGGCAGATGTAATTGAAGCCTTTTATTATACCTCTTTGTATATGGATGATATATTGGACAATTACAACCCTTTCTTTTCTTTACTACATATACTTTCTTTCCAAAGAACTTCACCTCAAAAAAGCTAATATTTCTCATAGTTGCTATATCTTCTTTACTCGATTTACATCTCGCGATTGAAACTGAGAAATAATAAGCCAACTCTATGACAAGAGAGATCATTTCAATTTTGACACTGTTAAGGGCACGACTAGACAATATTAAAGACAACCATCGAACGTTACCGTCCTTTCAGGATTTAGGTAGACGTCATCATAGGTCCACAATCTTTCCGGCGATCGCACAATCAAGTGGAAAAGCAAAGCGGTGAACTGTAAATGGGTCAACCACTAAACATGCAGTGCGTTGCAAAATAATAAGGTGACAACCTCCTTTGATAAGCCTTTTAACAGTGATCATTACCCAATCTTTACCAGGATCACCATGTGACTCTGTCAACGTCTTAGAAAATAGTCTGCGATTACGTCATAATTTGTCACATGACCATAGCTAAAATATCAAAATGGTTATCAGAAATCATCTCCGCGACCTGACACCATTAATGCCATGGGTCGGTGCTGAGTGGTAAACAATCGAACGGAACTCCGCTTACTTTGGACATTTTTGATGAATTTAGGTTAGTATTTTAATTTTAGGTAGGCTGTTTAGAGCTATGAAATTTTAGAAAGTGATGGTAAGAACAAAAGATATAATGCAACCCTATGGAAAACGCAATGGTAGAGTCCATTTTGATTGTTTTAATGGCGGAGGGATATGCCAAAGAATACATTTTATTCTACCGCAGTATAATGTTGAGCAAACATTAGTGTTTATTCACTAAAATAAATATTGAATAAGAGCAATAAGCTTATATTTGAAAAGGTTTGCGTGACGTTTACTGCATTCGTTTTCAAGAAAGTAATAACGACCAAAATATATTAATCCAAAAGTTAGCATAAGATTTAGCTCAATATTGTGTTACGTGATCTACAGCGGCAGTAAGACAGGAAGTTATACCGTTGGAGATGTCTGTAGTGGTGCAGACACTAGAAATAGGAAGAAAGTGTGCTTTGTTAGGCTGTTTTTGTAAATTAGGAATACCGTACATAGTTGGAAGTTTGTTTTGCTTTTCATCTACTCCAGCTTTAATAGTGCTTCATTGAGTTTTATATCCGGACAAACCTTTGCGAAGGTTTATTATCATAACCCTGATTTACTTAAAGTATTGTCAGAACACTTCTGCTACAAGGTCTGTCACAACGTGAATACTGTGGTGACTATATGTACAGACTTTTTAAGATTATTGGTCATTATCACATTCATACAACCTGTGTCAAACTTGTTAACAAACATAACAAAATAGGATATGACCCTATCATTATGCAATGCACTGCATGTTTAGATGTTGACCCATTTACAGTTCGCCACAATGCTTTACAATTAATGTTGCGATGACCCGACTGATTTTGAACACTATGATAACTTCTACTCACAGGCATTTATTACGATATATAATATAGAAGGCTAGAAAGAATATAGTTATAGTATATGTGTATAGTAAAGGGCCTTCTTCTGCTTTCTATCTCTATCCTTCAATACTATATATCGTAATGAATGCATGTGCTTCTACCTAAATAGGCCTAATTTTTTATTTAATATTGTCTGATCGTCATCATTCTTTTTTTGTCCTGGCTTCTGACAACTATTTGCTTTGTGGCTTTCTGGGAATTTCTATTCATATATACATGATCATTTTGTGTTATACTTATATTGCCTACTAATTGCTATTCATACTTCCTAGTTTGTAACGGGTTATAGCCTGGCTGGTCGAATTTTATTAGAATGAAAATAGGGTAAGAGTGAGGTATGACGCACTCTAGAACCTGGTTTAACCCCAGCAGCCTTTATGTCACCATTCCAAGGAGGTACCCATATTGTCACTGACCATTCCAAGGAGGTACCCATATTTCAACCGTTTGAGTTTGCCATTTCGCATACTTTGCTCTTTTCTATCCTTGTGATTGGTGTTTGTTTCAAATACGTGTGTTTGGTTGATTGATTGTGTTCTGTGAATGTTATATTTCCTTCTCGACTTTTATACCATAATTTGTTTCTGACTCGAAATAGGATATGGATCACATTTAGTGATACTTATAGTTTTAAACTGTAAACATGATTCTATTACACTATTTAATACATTGCGTCCCATGGATCAAGGCGATACAAACCGTAGGAAAATATTCAAGTTCATGATGTGTTTGAGAAACGTTGACAAACTTCTTAACCAGAAGTTGCCTGTTCAATCAATTAGAACCTAGAATTGAAACTCAAGGTCACAGAAACACCAATGTTGGTTGGACAGTTAATGATCATATGTAACAAAAGTGCAAATTTCAAATAAATCATTTAGATAGTATTCAAGATGTTTTGGAGAAACTCTGTCAGACGTAATACCCAAACAATGACGTCGCTCAATCGCCTTCCAACGAAACTAGTCAATAAAAACCCCGTTATTTTTCTGATAAATACAATCAAACGTCTGCGACAAAATAGTGAACCAGTTTGGAAGTTTACAATTTGATAAGACAGTAATTGCAGTAACTTCTATTCTATTTTCAAGGTAAATTAAAGGTCCATAACTGTATTAAGATATCTAAAAGCTACCATCGAACGGATTCTAAATATCTGCCAGTATGTTAATGTTATTAAGACTTCACACTAAACGATATGGTTTAAACCCTACACAATTCAAGATAGTTGTTGCAATAACCATATGTTCTAAGTAAATTAAGGGCCATACCTCTATTCCAAAATGGCAAAACAATTTGATGTATCATAAATATTATTAACATATACTGGTATCCTATTTGTATATAAAATTTCCACCCAAAATGTTGTTTAATTTTCAACAAAACTTGATTAATTAACATAAACTCAACACAAAAATGTATTTTCGTAGATAATCAGGGGCCATAACTATATTTAGAAAAGGCAAAGGTACACATTGATCGTAAGGAAGTGATGTCTATTTGATATAAGGCTTCACAGCAATTTTAGTTAAAATCCTAAATAAGATAAAGAAACCTTGCACCTAAGCTTTACCCAAAATGTGCATTTTTGTTAAGTAACTCAGGGGTCGTAACTCTATTCTAAAAAGGAGAAAATCGGTCTTGCTCGTAAGAAAATGACATCTTAACGATATAAAACTTCACAGTAAAGTTGGTTTTAACCGAAAACAATTTACAGAAGTTATTAACAATGTGCATGAAAACTTTAGCCAAAAGGTGTATGCCCGTCCCTCCCTCCACCCATCTGCCCGCCATCTTCAATCCTTAAACCGCTTTTGATTTTAAAAAAAATAATTGAAAATTGCATTCGGCATAAACAGAATATAATTAGGCGTGCATATGTCTTATTTATGTACAAAACAAAATCATATTGCTAAAATATAAACTTGTACACCTTTTTTCTTTGAATATCAATATTTTCTTATCACTTATGGGCTTCCGTAGAAAATGCGTTGGTATTACGAAATGCAAAGAATACCATTAATCCATACAGTGGTTTCGTATAGAGTACAGTTTCTGCTATTGATATGCAAAAAATCACGAGTATATCTTTCCGGGTAAACCAAAAGTGTTTTTTTGCACGATACGAGAGGTTGGGTCCCAGCCTAATATGATGCGTGCAGTTTCCTGCAAACCACGGCAGATATTAAGTAGTTAATTAATAACAGTTCGTAAATACCCAGGGAAATACATGTTTTAAATAAAAAACATTATACATGTATAAGCAACAATGGACAAGCTATATTTTAATATATTTCTTGATTAGGTTTGTCATTGTCATCTATATCCGCAATCAAGATGCAATCAGCCGAAACATTTTCGGTAACAAACAAACATTTTACGATGGATAAGCAAATACGTTTTGGGGAACCGATATATTTTTAAAGTAATTTTAAACCTGAATCATATGTTAGGCTTATGGTGAAAGTGTTTAAGGGTACACCTTTAACAGGCTGAAAAAGTTCATATAAGCATAATAAAAGGTATTACTTGGAATCAGATATAGAAATACATTCGAGATTGCGCAATAAAGACACTCGAATGCACTTGCATAAACCATACATGCACATATTGTGTACGAGCACATGAGTAGACACAGTTATGATACACAGGCTCTGTCTATTCTAAATTAAAAGACACCGTTATTACTGCCCTTCATTAGACTGTCATCAAGATGCGCTGTCAAGTTTGTTATGGTTTGAAAAATTACGTAGCGTTCGAAAACTCTAATAAAGAAGGTATTGCAGCTGTATAACCCACCAACCGAGTCTGTCAATTTTTCTTTTGGTTGATTCCAAGTGATCGGAATATTCATTTACAAGCGATTACTATTTTGTATAGTTATTTTATCTTAAAATTTAGCGTTCGGATTCGTCAAGTACATTCTGACAGTCGTGTTTATCGGTCATATCGTTGTCATGCTGCCTAATCAGATTGCATGGTTTAGACAAGATTTAGGCAATAGACAATATTTTATTCCGAGTAATTTAGGCCTCTGTCCCATAATACACTCAAGAAATATGAAAACGCAACACGGGAATTTCCGCTATATATTGTATATACTGCACACTTAATTGCACATAATATTCCAAAGAAATCCCAAGATGTTTTTTAAAAAGAAAGTTGCAGTTAACTAGAGAAAGGACACAACTGTGATGTTGTAGACGTTTTAATCACACTACCCTTTGTAACAAGAACTTCATAAATGTTGAAGTAGCTCTTTGAAAAATTGAGCTAGTTCAGTACTGTATTTAACGTAAATAGTTTGCAAAATGTTGCATCCTAAGTTTGTTCAAATGATTGAGCAAAACGCGTACTCTGTGAATAACGAAACATTGAAGGAATACTATTTGCTGTATTATTTGTTGTTTTAGTATTTTTTCCAAAAGGAAAGGTCTTACGTAGCCATGTACCATTCGATTAAAAGCAGCATATTGTACATACAATATATAGCGGAAATTCCCGTGTTGCGTTTTCATATCTCTTGAGTGTACAAATAACACATTGCATATTATACAACTATACAGCAATGTGACAAAAGTAGATAAAGAGACAAACAAATATAATAACAAACATTGAAATATATAGTACAGCGGAATGAAAATGAATATTTCTGAATATAAACTTAAAAACCTCGGTGTTGCAAAAAGTAGAACAAAAAGTACAACTATTGACAAATACACCAGATTGAGTTTCTATTCATGTACCAATGTTGTGAGCTTGGAAAAATTGTTTTCTCTTATTAAACATTGCATACACATACTTCGAAAGCTGCGTTAACTTGTAAGGATATGTTGTACTCATTAAATTGTAGAAAATATAAATACCATTAAAGTTACCGCCTATGACTTCGAAAAGGTATTGATTGCGTAAGTTCGTATAATACAAACATTTGATAACACCATGCATTTCGTCTTCTATTTCGTGAGAGTTACATAACACACATTGTCTATGTTCATATGGGATATTATTGTGTCTGCCCGTTTCAACAAAAACAGAATGTGCTGAACATCTAAGTTTAGACAGTGCAATTTTAAATTGCAATGGTATGTTTAATGTTAGATACCCTTCAACATCCAAATGTGTTTTAAAATGTTGATAATGAATAGCTTTGCTTGACTGGTTTAAGTCGCCACGCCAATTTTGCAAGGCACAATCTATTAAACTCTGCTTAAAAAGAGAAATAAATAATTGCTCATCACCTACATCTTCTGAAATCCACACAAAACCAAAACCATATTTGAATAGTAAGGATTTAACACGCGTTGGCCAGGTTACTCTTCCAACCTCCTCAAGATTTCTAAGCATAATATACACTGTTAAAGATACCTTGTATTGTTCATTCGGACAAGATGTAGTCAATATTTTATACATTTACAATAAGAAGTAATAAAAAGAGGAAGTCTGTCGCATTCGCCACGTGCAAAATCGTGAAATGTATTTTTGTACAATTTTAAATTCTACAACAAAATTGGTTTTGAGCATTTTCAATTTGTTGGGAGTATTCACATCCCCATAGTTCTGATCCATATGTTAAGATTGGCACGACCATAGATTTACATAATTTAAAAAGTTCATAATGATCAAAGAAACCGACATTTCTTTGAAGTTTGTATAGTGATGTAGTCGATTTTTTATTGTTGTGGGGGGTTGCAAGGGTCTGCACATAGTAGACGGCCCAGTTGACCTCAGACGGTTCACTTTCCCAGTTAGTGAACTCTCCCTGGAGAGTTTTACCCCAAGTGTTTTTCTATTGATATTCTTGTTACAGTCAAATGTATCAGGATGAGTGTTGTGTGTATCCTTATTGCTGTAATTACACCGAGCTTACTCTATAACTGAAGTGTAGTGTTCTACCTTCGTTATTATGTGATTATTGTGTAAGCTATCCGTATTAATTATACAACGTAATTACACCGTGATTTGTGATCACGGAGTGTGTGTTAAAATCTCTCACTGAGTATTTTAACCTAGACTAACAACAGTGTTTACTTTACCAGGAAAACAATATCCTGTAAGCATATCTTTTGTTTTAGTCCATATTAGTTTCGGGGTGATGTATAAACCCATATACTTATAAAACGAGACGTTTCTCGTTTCCTCTAAGATAGTCCCCGTTTCTAAAGACTATACTTGTTGTTTTCTTTAGATTAATTTGCATACCAGTTCTAATGCAAAAGTTGAAAATAACATTTATCTGAGATCTGAGATTGTAGGAGTCTTACGGTATCACTGCAGTTTGCCATGTCATCGGCGTATAAAATTGCAAAGATATCATCAACTTCTTTTGAAACATGTATACCGTTTGTGCATGTAAGCTTTAATTCATCAATCAAGTTAGACTGAACAGAATCGTGCTTAATTTACATCCTTGCCGACACCCAATATTACATTGAAATACGTCAGTATAACTATCACAACCAGTGCGAACGCATGATGAAAGATTAGTATACATGGCAATTAAAAGTGTCAGATATTTACCACCCACTCCTTTCCTTATAAGGCTGTCTAACATCTCAGTATGATCAATAATATCGAAAGCTTTCCAAAAATCAACAAACAGGCAATAAAATCTCCCACCCTTTTTACTAATATGTTTTTGAGCCATTGACATTAACGTAAACATATTATCTATAGTGGAATAACCTTTTCTAAAGCCTAATTGGGCCTCATCAATCTTATTATGACTTTCTGCCCAGGTTGTTAATCTATTGAACATCATACCAGTTAAAATCTTGTTAAGTGTGTCTATAAGAGAAATACCGCGGAAGTTGTTAGCGTCATGTAATGAACCGGATTTGTGAAATGGGCATAAATTACTTTGACCCCAAAGTATTGAAAAAACACCTGTATCCAATATTCTATTATACCTACACCCAGCTTTAGAGACATGTTCAGTGGATGTATTACTGCGTTTGAACCTAAGTTTTCTTACCGTTTTACAAAATAAATTTGTGTCATTCCGCGATTCTATTAGTTCTTGTTTAAGTTTTTCCTGCAATTCATTTTGTTTTTGTTTACAATACTGCTTAAATCTATTTTTGCTATGTTTATAATGTCGTAGGTTTTCCCTCGTACTGATCATTCGGAAATGTCTTAATTGTCTGAGTTTTTCTTTCTTAATGTTTTCACATTCATCATCCCACCAATACATTGCCTACGATTACTCCACCATCGATGTTGTCGGAATAGTTCTATGGCTTGTATCGCAGGTTTTGATTATGAAAATGAGAGTCTTTACCGAGAACAGTAAGTAGAAGTTTAGGTATTTTGCGTATTGTGTATTATTGCCATTCCCCGTTGGGATAACAGATAAATGTTCAGGTCAATGCACATGTCATAAGAACTCCCTATAATGTGTTTAACAAAACAGAATAGCTTTGTATGAAATAATTCATTAGCCGTTGTTTGAAAATGAATAAAAAGTATTTGGCAGTTTACAGAAAGTGGGTCTTTCCAAACAGAGGTAAGAGCATAGCATCTTGATACACGATAACAAACTGGACAGTTTCAATGACAGCACACCTCTGCAGAAAGATAACCTTTTCTTTAATGCTGGAAATATGTTAACTGCCAACGCATATTTTAACTAAAATTTATCTACTATGATAAGATTCTTAAAACCTTTGGTACGTTCATCTGGTTTTTTTTCAGCATTAATCACTTTCAAAAGGGTTTGATGTTGGATATATAATCAAATATATAAATACATCACACATTAAAGCCACCAGTCTGAATAAGTATGTATTTCAGACATTATATAATAGGTTATCTTTGCCACGTTGTCAAGTATCTTAAAAACTATGTGTCATGTCCGACGCTTTTCATTTCTAAATTTCTCGTTCTTACTAGATGCTGTTTATTTCTGCATATATATTGCACGGGCATAATGACATATGCTATAATGGCGTTTGTTAAATGGGGTATTTGTTAGGTAGACTTGAAGATGAGATAACATTTTTATATTTAATTCACCTAAGATTCTAAAGGACACGTGTTATTTGAATTGTAAGTTCAATGTTCCTATATGTCAAGCAGGGGTAATGTAGAAGTTACACACTGGACCATACCATAGGAAATCTTAACGTTATCAGTAATAACAACAGTACTCCGAAATTTCGCATTTATTAAATATATTGCGTCATTTAAAGCTACTATGGCTGTGTATAAAGCTAGAGTGCGTATACCTAAAGCAAATGAGAGTGGGTTAACGCTTTGTCGCGAGATGACCCTAGTGGTTGGAGCTAACTCAGGAAAGAATGACGGTGAATGCATTTACATAAGTTTAATGCAACTTTTAAAATATGTTAAATATATATACAATTATTAAAAAAACAAGCGAATACACAGATGACATATGAAAAGACTGTTCTCATGAACGTTTAAGACGTTTTTAGTATTATCACAAATACTGAATGTGTCGACTGACTATATACGACACTAAAGTGTTGTTAAAGTTATAACAATGTTGATGTTTACACGAATTATGATCTAGCGCGATAACTGTGATGCGCGAGAGCTCATGAATATGATGATGCGCGAATCGAATGGGTGATTGTCATCAAATGCCTTCTATAAGGGTTGATGACGCGATATAATGATGATTAACCTCCACTGAGATTTGTGTATGATGTTCCTCCAGTGAGGACTGAAAACGGGCCCACCTCCTGTCCCAGGGGTTGTCGATTCTATAACCTGGCCATGTAGCACAGGTATGGGGACCGTCTCCACCGCTCGTAACGTTATATGTTGATTCTAGTGTCGAATCACCTAAAGGGCTTGCACACCCTAAAGGCTTAGCTCCACTCCGGGAGGCTTATCTGCACCGGACGGTTTATCTGCCCCGGACGGTTTAGGCTGTAATAATACATAGGTTTTAGATGTCGGTTCATAAACACACCAATCTTATATAATTATCATTACACCAACAAATCATTATCTAATGAATATATGCAAAAATGAGATCGTCCGAGCGCAATGGCATCGTAGATCCACACTGTACTGCAAACAAGGACTTGAAAATACAATGAAAGAGACAAAAAACAACAGAAAGGGTGAGTTATACGCCAACGTTAACTAATGCACCTAATATACAATGTTATCAATTCAATCGTGTATTATAATCACTGAGTTATACGCCAACGTTAACTAATGCACCTAATATACAATGTTATCAATTCAATCGTGTATTACAATCACTGAGTTATACGCCAACGTTAACTAATGCACCTAATATACAACGTTATCAATTCAATCGTGTATTACAATCCCTGAGTTATACGCCAACGTTAACTAATGCACCTAATATACAATGTTATCAATTCAATCGTGTATTACAATCACTGAGTTATACGCCAACGTTAACTAATGCACCTAATATACAATGTTATCAATTCAATCGTGTATTACAATCACTGAGTTATATGCCAACGTTAACTAATGCACCTAATATACAACGTTATCAATTCAATCGTGTATTACAATCACTGAGTTATACGCCAACGTTAACTAATGCACCTAATATACAATGTTATCAATTCAATCGTGTATTACAATCACTGAGTTATACGCCAACGTTAACTAATGCACCTAATATACAATGTTATCAATTCAATATTGTATTACAATCACTGAGTTATAAGCCAACGTTAACTAATGCACCTAATTTACAACGTAATCAATTCAATCGTGTATTACAATCACTGAGTTATACGCCAACGTTTACTAATGCACCTATTATACACCGTTATCAAATTAATATTGTTTTACAATTAATGATCAATTACAATAATTACATCTAATAAAGTAACTTCAAAATCATATGCTAGTCTCAAGTTAATGTCTGAAAAACATAAAGCTAACCGGATGTCGTGACAATGCCAACCAAGATGACGTCGCCCACTGAATACAAATGTACGATAAAAGTTAATAAAATACTGACCACATATTGCCTGGGAATTTCGCCGGTTCCAACCTCTGTTCAAGCAAAGTAACTTTCAATCAATCCCTGCCAGGACTTGAGAACAATGCATTTTATAACCGATGTTCCGCCCAAAACATTATTTCCACATCACGTGGCTAAATCTGCAGTATTAAATTCCACACGAAAGGACCCTTACACAATTTTGCCTTTTAAGGAGATAGACCTATACTTTTACATGCATTAGCACAAAACTTAACTTATTAAACGGCCCTTCCGGACGCCACTTATAAATTTCACGTTTTTTCGGGTTACCTGAATATATCATGGACATTGTGAACTGATTTTAACTGAACAATGGATTAGCGTGTGACTGACAGGTGCTTACAAGAGCTGTGTACGACCAATACGCTCTACACGTGATTATTTTGTGACACACTTGGTATACTACCAAGTTCAAGCAACTGAAACTTGGCTGGACACCTTTATATAAAGCATTTGTTGTATAAATGGCAATAGGTTTTACGTTTGGCACTTTAAAGGTTGAAATGTTGTCATATATATGCAAAGTTAGACTGGTTATTCATTTGATTATAATGTATAATTATAAATATCTCTCTATATATATATATAGATACATATATTAATATAGTTGAAGAGTGACCAGACTATCATATTTTGGTTCTGAGCAAAATAAGACGTATACTGGCCATAGAACAGAACGTCAGATGAATTATGACTTCTTAGCCTACTGTTAAGCTGGAACACAATATACAGATATTTGCTAGTTTCTGTTTGCTCTAGGAGGTGGAAATGGAAAATTGTAATCAGACTCATGAACTATTTATATCGTTCTTGTGACATCCAATATACACATGATTCCAGTGATTACTTATTAACCAAATAATTATGACGAAAACTTCAAATGAATCGTGTCTGCCTCAGTGATTAGCAGCAATTACTAGCTTCTTGTTTATTGTCTGGGTTTATTTATTAAACTGAAAGCAACATGGGAACATTACAGATACATATATTATATAAATAAACCTACCTGCCGGGTAATGGCATTAATTAATTGTTGTTTACAGATAAGAACAGATAATATAACATAAGCGTATAGTCCAAAATGTTATATGATATTTGTGATTGAATGAATTCAATATGATAAGAGTACAAGTTGCATCGAATCATTTGTGTGAGCCATTTGTGTTGTGCACGTGCTGAATTATAAACATCTATATATTTACTTTATAATATTCTTATTGCTATTTTAACCTTTGAATTTCAATGTTTTTAGCGAGAAATAAATATATACTTTAATTCGTTGACCTCTCATAAGCATTGAACTACCATTTTACTTACTCTTAATGTCGTGAGTAAATCAATTATTTTCTTATCTTCAAGCATGTAAAAACAATCTCAGGTAATAGGCATATGTATTCAGGCAGATAATAAACACAGAATTTCAAAAGGAACATCGTTTTGGTCATACCCAAGTCCAGTCGCTGGAAGAGAGAAGTCCTCCGTGTATCAGTGAAAGAAGGGCGCACACACAAGTACTCTGCCTGAATACAAAACCTGAAGTGTTCAGAACAATAGCCCGCACCAGAATATATACCCAACAAACGCGCCACAACGGAATACCCGATTATCACGAGAAAACTAAACGAGCACAAAATCAAATGACGACACTATGACTTACATGCTGTTCCGGAACGAGAATAATTTCATGTAATTCGGAACATTTTCTTATTTGTGTCATGTACTACACATGTTGTGTATCTCACACTGTCTATATGAACGTTAGCCCTCCAAGATCAAAGGTTACATGAAAATATGTATGGTCCTTTAGAAACCACAGCGTCTGAACGCAATGGCATCGTAGGTCCGCACTGTACTGCAAACAAGGATAATACAATGAAAGAGACAAAAAAACAAACAGAAAGGGTGGCGAAGACAGGGTTACCGACTTGGAACGGTCAGTAGGCAATAAGGCCTACTGGTTAGCTTGAATCGATGTTATATGCGCACAATTCTCGCTATTATCCTGTTCCCGCCTAATAAAATAAGCTTTAACTTGGTTCCTCCACGCGACATTGCTGATAGAGAAAGAGAATACTTCAGAAAGCCATTCAGTATATTGCAAATGTCTGTGATGAAGTTCTTCTGTAGGTATATAAGACGAACAGGAAATGTGGCTTTTACAGAACACAGGCATTCAAAACAAATAATAATCATAACGAAAAATAGGCATATCTATTAATATTCCAATATTGTGTGTGTCATCAGGTTTGAAGGCAACATTTTATTAATCTTCATAAATAACATGTTTTAATTGTCATTTTCATTGTATTCTGCTGTGTGTATGTGGTGCAGTGTGGGCCTACTGGGCCGTTGCGTTTAAGTGTTATGGCTTCTATAGGATAATTGTTCTCATTTTTAAAACAAATATAAGTCAAAAAAGTTAAACCTTAAATCACCGAGTCGGTACGTACCCACTACAGTTTTGGTACAATACGTACCTGATCAATACCTTTCTGTAGAGTTCGTAAAATGTGTGTTATATTTTTATGAATAAAACCGAATTATCGTTTAATTACTTTGATTCATCAAACAAATTGAACTCAAATATTTGCCAAGTTTTGTTTATCCCTTTGCAAAATTAGAAAAGTCAAACAGACCTAAACATATTTTCTTTTTGGAGATACGTGTTTTAGAGATTTGATCAAAAACGGCTGAAACGTCTTCTTACAAATACTTATTGCAAACAACACAGAATGCGTTGCTTGTGCAGTATGGCGGCAGTAAAACGTCTCGCCGCGCTTTCAATCAGGACTGTTATTCATTCGATCTTTGGAGAACGCTGAGCCCGATACTTATATTTAGTTATCGGTGGTACATTTTCAATTGCTTTTGTTTTCTTACTGAATTTTCGATTCGGTGGTTACACTACTCGGCCGATAAAAGGCTCTGGGTATTGTTAACCACTCATATGTTATGTTGTCTGCTTTTTAATTTAGTCTTTTGGCTGTTACTTGTGATATGCAGGCTTCATATCCGCTTCTCCCAACTAAATTCCATTTTGTTTATTTCGCTCTTCGGGGCATAGTATTTTGTTAGATACTGGGACCATACGCCGCTGGACATGGGGGAGGAAAATCTCTATATCCACCGCCATATGCATGCCACCTTCGGGATGGTTACAATTATGTACTATTGATTTTATGAATATTGAGTTCTGCTCAACCCGGGGCTAGAGGTCGTGAGCGATAGCTAGCATACCGTTCACTACCGTTCATGAACAATCTCAATCAAACCGAGACTGCAATATTTTGTATGTGTCGTGTTCGGCCGTTTCCAAAGGTCCATCATCATACTCTTTTTTATATTACCCAATGAGTAAAATCAGATTTTCCATCACGCATGTGAAACGCAAATAATTTATCCTATATACAATAATACCAACTCTCTAATTTGTACAATTTGTCACGGTGGATAATGTGATAACTTAACATTGTCGCAGTGTTACATAATATCGAGGGTGTTGTATGCCTGAATTTGGCAGGAAGGGGTACATATAGTATGAACGCTTATGCCCGTTGGAACTGACAGAACGTGTCTCGTGAATCAGGGAAATTATGCACACCACGAGAGTTGTTGACAGACGATGCTTGTGCACACACACACAGAGCATCAATGTATTTTTGTATTGGCAGCATCTTATGTAATCTAGTTCGTTTTAAATAAAATAATTTTAAATAAAGATTTGAAAGCAATGTATACTTATTTGTGACAAATACATAAATATTAACCAGGTATTTAACACGTTGCTATTGTTCCATCTTGTTTTTGCTATGGAAACATATTTCAAGTTACATGTTGCCTGTGATAACTCAGCAAAGAATACGTCAGCTGCGCCTATCTGTTTCTGCTTGCATCTATTGTATGTTTACTGTTTTAACATATTCGACTCTGGTTTTCACCTTGAAAGCTGTTATAAACAGTCAGTTTATACGATTGCAACATGTATAGCATTCGTGGATATCATTGAAGGCTTGTGCAGTATTGCCACTAATGACAAATACAACTTAATTAAACATACATATTAAAACGTATATTGATCTGGATATAACTCATAATTAGTATATTAACTTTTAAATAAAATTAAAAAAGAAGAGTATGAAATGAGAAATTTGGAAATCGCCGGACACGATGAAAATATTGCAGTTTCAGTTTGACTGAGAGTTTTCATGAATGGTTTAGAAAAATGCTTGCTATCGTTCACGCCCTCTAGTCCAGGGTTGAGTAGAACTCAATATGTAAAATGTCGACAGTACGAAAATGTGAGCCATCCCGAAGATGGTATGCATATGACGGCATATAACCTTTAAAGCTACTATAGCTGTATATAAGAGCAGTTGTACCTAAAGCAATGAGTTTCTAAGTGCATATGGTCATATACCACTATTGCATTTCCCATAGGCATCCATCATAGCGTTTTGGCCTACTATTCCTATATCCGAACGAATGAAAAAAACTAAAAAGGCATGAAAGAGATATATTTTTTTCAAAGAACTATCTTAAAGACACTCTGATGCTTTCAGCCTCTAATACTTCACTGAAGGTGGCACCCACAGAATGGCAGTAAAGAACCTTTTACAAATATACCCTGAATACAATAGTACCCATAAAAATGCAAATTTCAGTAAAAATATCTTAAAGGCACATGTTGTATGGTGAAAATATAATATTATGATGTTTTATGGGGATTTGTTATGATTTTGGTAATGCAATCCAATCAGAATCTACCTCACAATCTGACTATATACCCTTATAGATCCTATAGTTTTTTTTAACCAATCAAAAACTCCAAATCAATAGTAGTATCTGACCATATGTACATTTGGGACCTTCGAAAAAACACTCCAGAAAATAATATAGATTACAAATGCCAATATTTCAAAAGAATACACTAAACTTATACTGCACATGCTTTGTTGAAATAACATTGTGACATAACCCAAAGTCCATTATTAATTAGATATATAGTTGAAATAAAAAGTAGTACTTAAGTGTGGCTCTTTGTTATAATGTTTATGTATATAGATTGTCATTCCGGGGGTCTCGAGTTCGAATCCTGTATTTTAGCGAACTAGTTTTCAATGATTAAGAAAAAGATGCTTTTTTGATATCGATGTTGCTACAATGAACGATGGAACAAGCATGATGTCCTGGTATAGAACGTGTTTTCGACCGTGTTTCACAAGCTTGAATTTGGTAGTAAACCAGGCCTAAAACCTTATACACAGCTTTCGTATCTTTGTCATTAAATATGACAACATAGACATTGTTTACGTAATATTATGCAAACTCGTCCAATATAATAACTACTGAAAATTACTCCCTTGAATGCAGCAAACACAAGCAAGGCAGAAAAGTAGCAGACTCGGTTTTATTGAGTCTGTTCACGAGGGGTGATATACAGCGCAACACCTCTCAAGCCCCTAGTACCGACATAAACAGTAATATACTTTAAAGTCACACAGATTGGGATTGGTGATCCGACTGGACCAGTAAGTAATAACACTGCGGATGTGTTGTCGGGGCGACCTTGTACAGGCGCCACACAACACTAAACAAACGTTAGTGTGAAAGCTAATACATACTGAAAAGAGGGATCGCTATAAAAACATCGATATAGTATTTATAAGTTACCCTTTGAAAACATTGCAAAGTTAAAGTTGAGCTCTACACTACAGCTGTTTATTATAATCCGAATGCATTCTAACATACCATTTAACTTCAACATAATGAGAAGACCAATGGCCATGTAGAAACCATAGCACCCGAATACAGTGGCTCCGTAGATCCGCACTGTATAACAAGCTAAGAGAAAATTAACTAAACCATGAAAGGGAAATACAAAACACATAGTGTAGTGACGGCATTGTAAAGACAATTACATCACACCAAAAGAAAATATCTTAACAGTAAAAGCCACTTGCTGTAATGATACATAATTAGAAACACTTCAGGATTTATCCACATTTGTACTGAACAGCCACTGCAGTTCAGTGAGAGAGAACACTTATCCAGGGTACCCACAAAAAACATGAGGGACGAAAGTTCAAGTACCTACTACCTCCACTTTCAGGGTTTCAGAAGATGCGATCATAGACACTATACATCATAAAGTCCTACCGAGGCGCATGTTGACGCGACATGTATATATTGTATATTGTATATTGTATATATTGTATATTGTATATATAGTATGTATATATTTTATATTGTATATATTGTATATATAGTATGTACATATTTTATATTGTATATATTTTATATTGTATATATTGTATATATTGTATATATTGTAATATTGTATATATTGTATATATGATATATATTTTGTTTTTGTTTTATTACATGTATATTAATTAATGTGTATGCTAGTAATTATACTATTATTGTGGTCCATTTCCTCCTTGACTTAACCCTAATTTAATAATTATATGAATTGTATGAAATCGTTCACGTTTAGGTAATAATAAGACATGAAAACTACTGGACACTATTACAGATAGTTTAATACCTTGAACCCATTAATACATTTTTTAATATATGTTCAGTATGTTATGCGTTGCTTGTGTTATTTTCCTCTGCTTAGTAAACATTTGTATTTATATTTTACAGTATTTGTCAAATGTTTAAGACACAGTTTGTATGCATCGTATTCTCGGGGTTCTTATCAACCATTGGCATTATCTGAGTACATACATGTACGTCTTGAATATAACTGAATAAATACGAAGTTACGTAATTATTCACTTGTGATATTGCATGACAACATAACACTTGTCTTTAAGATACAATCACGACAATTACAATTAATATCAAGCAGATTATGATAACTGTTAACTCAAAAATGCCTCTTTGCCAAAAAGGTACGAGATAACGTGGTAAAAGATTGAGTTTTTAAATTTATATCAGCTTTGCTGATACTGTTAACTTGTAATGTATATTATTATAAAACGTATATGTTCGATTTTGGCACCTTGGGGCGAATAAGGCAATACAAATATATCATCCACGTGATGCAATCTTGTTAAATGAATACATTACTCGCACGTTTCTGTAAAATGTCTGCTTTATATAACATTCCATCAACATATATCAGCATTTCTTTGAAATCCACTAATCGGTGTTGGTCCATTAATTTCTATGCTAGAACTAATATCTCAAGGGTTCGATATTTCTTCGATAATGGGTCTGTTTGTGAATATATTCTAGATTAATGTAACCCTGATGTAAAACATGTATTTGAGAAAAAAGAGGCGTCATCAAGTGTAAGTATCACCGAAAAATAAGCGAGTATGCCAATAAATTATATAAGGGTAATTTGTAAGGATCAAAAATATGCATGTCATTCCGTGGTCTCGCCTTAATTCCATTAAGCGATGGAAAAGCCTATAATAGCAGGATTTTATAACGGATATTTCGACAATAAAACACGTTTAAAAACATGTTTTTACTGAAAAATGCGATAACTTGTTTAAAATTACCTATTCAATGTTTTAATTTTACAATATGCAAACTTTTAAAGCGGAAATTAAGGTTTTATTTCATGCCAGCTAACCTCGTTTTCGCTTCTTGGAGTAGGGGTTGGAAGGGTTATGAAAGTTAATACTTTGACCACTTAATGCATATAACGCGAAGCTTTTATGAAAGAACATTACACAGGTATTGCTCAACTTGAATTGATCATATGTATGAGATTTGCGTTACCATCGGTTAGCTCTTCGTATTGTGAATATGTGTTCTGCCGAGCGGGTTTACTCAAAGGAAACAGTTATCGCATTCAAGGCGCGTTATGATTCAAAACTTACGAAATTGCCGATATTACCATAGCATGCGTCCCATGTGTAAGTTATATGATGCTGGTATACATGTGCAGGGTAACGCTATTATTTTGTTTGTTTGAATGGTATTTTACGTAATTTGTATCACATGATAGGCAATATATGAGGGTTTGACGTTTTTGCGGTAGAGGCAGATCACCCCATTTTTCTTGGGTAGAACCAGTAAGTCGAGCTCTCAGTGGGATTCGATTCGAACCCCATGGGTGAGAGACGAATGCGTATTTTAAGTAGCGTCTATTCTACATAGCGATTTCCACAACAGAAGTAGTGGCATTCCACCATCTTTCACGTTCTGCGAGAGTGTGTGATGTGATATATACTCAGACTATAGAGTGTGATTCCCACAGCAATAGTAGCAGTATCTCACTAACTCTCACATCATTCTGCCAGAGGGTGTGGTTTACCCAGTAAAAGCTTGAGAGTGATAAACTGGGCCACTTAAACTGAGTACACTTCCAAAACGATCAGGTTTTGGTGAGTTTTTGTGCCGACAATCATCATTTAGAGTGCAATAGCTGAAGTACATATGTGCAATAACTTCACGCAAGCACTTATATTCGTTTTATAAATGTGTATGTTATGACATCATTATCTTAAAATCATTAACCTTCTTCTTAATAGTGTGTATTCTTCAACTAAATATACTGATTAATTTTAATATATACCACCATTTTTAACGCAGTTGTTTCTTTTAATGGTTTTATCAAACCGGTATTAATCATATTAATCATATTAGTTGGTTAAATAAACTTTAATCAATTTATTTATCTGAAATACCAAAATTTTATAAAAATCATGAAGAATCTAGACAAATTTTATTCTTTTTTGTACCATTTTTTTTAATCACGTTTGTATATACTACTGTAAATATATTCTATTTTGTTTGAAGACCATATGTCAGACTGGCTAGTAGCCAAATGTGTAATCCTCTTGAAATAAAGATATTATTATTATTATTATTATTATCCCGGCCACGGGTGTGATAACAACACATTCATTTAATAAAACATCTGATACGCTAAATGATATCACGTCGGTATGGAGTCTTTAGACGGTTGCTGATTGTCATCGTCAACAGCCAGTGGGATTCGAACGCTGTAGTCGAAACATGCTGCTAACAAACATATGTTTGTGATTAAGGAAATATGTATGAGGAAATCTCTTCAGATTGGGAAATCTTCCACAGTAATTTGCAATTTCAATTGTCTGCTAGGCTCAAGGTGGAGGTGCATGAGGCCACACCTTTATTAGGCTGAACAAGTTCATATCTGTATAATAAAAAGGTGTTACTTGGAATCAGGAATCAAAAATACCTATGTGTACACGAGTAGACACAGTTACAATAAACATTGTAAATCGTTTGACATTTATAGAACTTGGATCTTCCCAGACATAAGTAACAGTTTCGCATCTTGATTCAGACATGTTAAATGTTCACCTCTCCAGAAAGATAAACATATTCAAATGCTGAAATTGTGTTAAGTGCCAAGACATCTTAACTAAAGTTTATCTACTGTGATAAGATTCCTAAAACATTTGGTTCGTTCTCATGATCTTTGTATTAGGTGCTATCCAGCTGACTTGCGGGACGTCGGTGGTTCTACCCGTGCACGAAAATTGCCCGAAGGGGCACCTGGGGTCATCCTCCACCAACAAAAGCTGGAAAGTCGCCATATGACCTCAGCTGTTGGTGCGACTATAAAATTCAACTCAATTCAATTCAATTGTATTAGGTGCCATTTTCAAAGAAATATAATCCTTTACACAAAATGGCACACATTAAAGCCACCAGCTTGGTTGTACTTGCATTTGATTCATAACATAGCATCATACAGTATAACTATTATCAGCGGCAACTTTCAACGTTCTATGCGATCAGTGTCATGGTAAAGTTCACAGACAACCATTGTGTTTTTTTCCATAGACTTATATTATAGCCTTTAGGGCTACTCAGATGTTCCTTTATCACGCAGAAATATATGACACCGCTTGTCTGAAAATTCCAACCGAGTGCAATGCAATGGTCCAACATGATAAACCATCTAATGTCAAAAAATTTCTAAACGTAAATGAAAAAACCGAACAGAACTCAGCCATCCACAAGCAAGCATTCAAAAGAATCAATAATACATATATACTGAACAAAAATAAAAGGTACCCCTATTCGTTCCCTTCTTATATAGAATGCAAAACAGGAAATAAACAATATTGTACATAGAATAATTAGATAGACCACACCAATAATCAAAACAAGATATTTTAGTACACAAGAGAGTTATCCCTATTTTTCTTAAACCATGCATTTTTGGTAAAAACGCATTAAATCTACAATAATCACCTAAATTTGTCCAAGACAATATTGTCTATTTGTTGCTTGCCAAAACACAATGACACAAAAACACAACACAGGTTATGTAAATTTGCTCATCAAATGTCATCAAATGACTTCCCTTTAAAGTTTCCATAGCATCCATAAAAGAGTATTGCTTGGAAAATTTTACTATTTAAAGGAATATGTAGTACTCAGTGAAGTGTGCTTACAAACATCAACACCTTTTTAATTAAAGCGCTGTTTAACCTGCCCTTCGCCCTCAAAAACTGGCATATGGGAATACCAGGAAAACAAGGGGTGCTTTATTTTTGTGGTAATATATGAGTATATATAAATATATATATAAAGGGAGAGAATTTGAACTCACATACGCTGAAATATTTGTGAACTTCCAAGGACAGACAACCTTCGGACGAACTACGGCAGGGCGCCTAGCTATGACGAGATACCAGAAATCAAGCGTATATATTCACTCCTTAAAAAGGTAGCTGCAACACACGTTGATGAACTGTATCTCTACATCATAACACACTCGTCTGGAGGCACAATTAACATATAGACGCATACATACATACAATTATAGCTCATATGAGTGGGCCACATTTAAGCGTTCAACCACACAGAGCTATATTGAGACAGTGACATTGAAAGGTGCCGGATCTTGGGGATACTGTGAATTCAGTAAATATAATAAAGGGAGATAATTTGAACTCACTACGGCAACTTTCGAAATTGGGATCTCGTAAGAGATTCACGTTCACAAGGCAGAATTATATATAGGGAGAAATATTTGTGAACTACCAAGGACAGACATCCTTCGGACGAACTACGGCAGGGCGCCTAGCTATGACGAGATACACAGAAATCAAGCGTATATATTCACTCCTTAAAAAAGGTAGCTGCAACACACGTTGATGAACTGTATCTTTACATCATAACACACTCGCCTGGAGGCACAATTAACATATAGACGCATACAAACATACAATTATAGCTCATATGAGTGGGCCACATTTAAGCGTTCAACCACACACAGCTATATTGAGACAGTGACAATGAAAGGTGCCGGATCTTGGGGATACTGTGAATTCAGTAAATATAATAAAGGGAGAGAATTTGAACTCACTACGACAACTTTCGAAATTGGGATCTCGTAAGAGATTCACGTTCACAAGGCAGAATTATATATAGGGAGATATTTGTGAACTACCAAGGACAGACAACCTTCGGACGAACTACGCCAGGACGCCTAGCTATGACGAGATACACAGAAATCAAGCGTATATATTCACTCCTTAAAAAAGGTAGCTGCAACACACGTTGATGAACTGTATCTCTACATCATAACACACTCGTCTGGAGGCACAATTAACATATATACGCATACATACATACAATTATAGCTCATATGAGTGGGCCATATTTAAGCGTTCAACCACACACAGCTATATTGAGACAGTGACAATGAAAGGTGCCGGATCTTGGGGATACTGTGAATTCAGTAAATATAATAAAGGGAGAGAATTTGAACTCACTACGACAACTTTCGAAATTGGGATCTCGTAAGAGATTCACGTTCACAAGGCAGAATTATATATACGGAGAAATATTTGTGAACTACCAAGGACAGACAACCTTCGGACGAACTACGGCAGGGCGCCTATCTATGACGAGATAGACAGAAATCAAGCGTATATATTCACTCCTTAAAAAAGGTAGCTGCAACACACGTTGACGAACTGTATCTCTACATCATAAGACACTCGTCTGGAGGCACAATTAACATATAGACGCATACATGCATACAATTATAGCTCATATGAGTGGGCCACATTTAAGCGTTCAACCACACACAGCTATATTGAGACAGTGACAATGAAATATATATATATATATGAAACCTATACGACACCATAAACACAACATCACCTCCGGAATATCGCCTTGAACCGGCTATGTGCAGGCTATGGCAGTAACAGTGCAATGGAATACATGATCAAACGTTGTGTGCTGTGTTAGAAGCCCTCTGTGCAGGCTATGGCAGTAACAGTGCAATGGAATACAGGATCAAACGTGCTATGTTAGAAGCCCTCTGTGCAGACTATGGCAGTAACAGTACAATGGAATACAGGATCAAACGTGCTATGTTAGAAGCCATCTGTGCAGGCTATGGCAGTAACAGTGCAATGGAATACAGAATCAAACGTGCTATGTTAGAAGCCCTCTGTGCAGGCTATGGAAGTAACAGTGCAATGGAATACAGGATCAAACGTGCTGTGTTAGAAGCCCTCTGTGCAGGCTATGGCAGTAACAGTGCAATGGAATACAGGATCAAACGTGCTGTGTTAGAAGCCCTCTGTGCAGGCTATGGCAGTAACAGTGCAATGGAATACAGGATCAAACGTGCTGTGTTAGAAGCCCTCTGTGCAGGCTATGGCAGTAACAGTGCAATGGAATACAGGATCAAACGTGCTGTGTTAGAAGCCCTCTGTGCAGGCTATGGCAGTAACAGTGCAATAAAGTACAGGATCAAACGTGCTGTGTTAGAAGCCCTCTGTGCAGGCTATGGCAGTAACAGTGCAATGGAATACAGGATCAAACGTGCTGTGTTAGAAGCCCTCTGTGCAGGCTATGGCAGTAACAGTGCAATGGAATACAGGATCAAACGTGCTGTGTTAGAAGTCCTCTGTGCAGGCTATGGCAGTAACAGTGCAATGGAAAAAGGATCAAACGTGCTATGTTAGAAGCCCTCTGTGCAGGCTATGGCATTAACAGTGCAATGGAATACAGGATCAAACGTGCTGTGTTAGAAGCCCTCTGTGCAGACTATGGCAGTAACAGTACAATGGAATACAGGATCAAACGTGCTATGTTAGAAGCCATCTGTGCAGGCTATGGCAGTAACAGTGCAATGGAATACAGAATCAAACGTGCTATGTTAGAAGCCCTCTGTGCAGGCTATGGCAGTAACAGTGCAATGGAATACAGGATCAAACGTGCTGTGTTAGAAGCCCTCTGTGCAGGCTATGGCAGTAACAGTGCAATGGAATACAGGATCAAACGTGCTGAGTTAGAAGCCCTCTGTGCAGGCTATGGCAGTAACAGTGCAATGGAATACAGGATCAAACGTGCTGTGTTAGAAGCCCTCTGTGCAGGATATGGCAGTAACAGTGCAATGGAATACAGGATCAAACGTGCTGTGTTAGAAGCCCTCTGTGCAGGTTATGACAGTAACAGTGCAATAACGTACAGGATCAAACGTGCTGTGTTAGAAGCCCTTTGTGCAGGCTATGGCAGTAACAGTGCAATGGAATACAGGATCAAACGTGCTGTGTTAGAAGCCCTCTGTGCAGGCTATGGCAGTAACAGTGCAATGGAATACAGGATCAAACGTGCTATGTTAGAAGCCCTCTGTGCAGGCTATGGCAGTAACAGTGCAATGGAATACAGGATCAAACGTGCTATGTTAGAAGCCCTCTGTGCAGGCTATGGCAGTAACAGTGCAATGGAATACAGGATCAAACGTGCTATGTTAGAAACCCTCTGTGCAGGCTATGGCAGTAACAGTGCAATGGAATACAGGATCAAACGTGCTATGTTAGAAGCCCTCTGTGCAAGCTATGGCAGTAACAGTGCAATGGAATACAGGATCAAACGTGCTATGTTAGAAGCCCTCTGTGCAGGCTATGGCAGTAACAGTGCAATGGAATACAGGAGCAAACGTGCTATGTTAGAAGCCCTCTGTGCAGGCTATGGCAGTAACAGTGCAATGGAATACAGGATCAAACGTGCTATGTTAGAAGCCCTCTGTGCAGGCTATGGCAGTAACAGTGCAATGGAATACAGGATCAAACGTGCTATGTTAGAAGCCCTCTGTGCAAGCTATGGCAGTAACAGTGCAATGGAATACAGGATCAAACGTGCTATGTTAGAAGCCCTCAAACGCTGGATAGGTTTTAGTACTGTAACGTAGCCGTACTGTTGCAGAGATCGAACGTCAAATATATGCCACGTAGGTGTTTTTTTTGGATACAGTTGTTAAACAAATGCAATATACAACTCACTGAAATAAAGGGTTGTGTTAAAAGATGTGATTGACTTGTGTTTAACCCACTCCCCAGTCAGGTTTGATAATTCTAGATTACTTCTATCAATATCGTGCTCCATCTCTATTTATACCATTTTCAAGTAAAGATATCTGGAACTTACGTCA
Organism: Cyrtodaria siliqua; assembly: GCA_037043455.1. Classification (NCBI taxonomy): domain Eukaryota; kingdom Metazoa; phylum Mollusca; class Bivalvia; order Adapedonta; family Hiatellidae; genus Cyrtodaria; species Cyrtodaria siliqua. Next base: position 38,555 of record JAWPHD010003228.1, read on the forward strand.
GTATATGTTTTGCTTGGCTAGCAGAGTTCTTTGCACAATGAATTCGACAAAACATAGCATGCAATACACATCTATTTAACTGGTTAAATGTTAAAGAATTTATTTCCTTGATCACATATTCATCTCCACATGGGTTAGTTCTAAATCCCGTTATAAATGTGTGTTTCTAGTCGCAAAGCTACATCAGACAGAGTGTTGCTATCACTAGCATCAGTATTTAATGTTTTATACCTTGGGATTAACGTTTGATAACAAATATACACCGATAAAAAAGATATCATCCTCAAAATGTCGAATGATGGTAATAGGTTTCCGTCAGACATCTTGTTGATTCAATTAAATATAACTATCTTGAAAAAAATCACTTGTATTGTTTTGTAGATTTGTTTCTATAGAATGGCAGGTGATACACTTTAGCGTTGAAAAGACATTACATAACAACGATTAAAAGTTCAACCTATATTAGTAGAAGTAGATGTAAATGATATACTGTTATCGTAAAATAAAACACATATGATTGTATAATTTGGGTTTGATTAACCGGTGCTTTTTTTAATTTAAAAGATGAAGTGTATTTATGTGTATGCTACAATATACCAATGGGAAGTGGTAGAGTTTTATTCTGAGATAACAGTATTTTCGATACTATTTTGAATGACATGATTCTTTTCGAAAACTTGGCAGACAATAAATGTAATTTTATTATATGTGGTGATATAAATGCCAGAACGGCAAACCGTTGTGACTTTGTCGAAAATGACTCTTTACATAATTATATCTGATATTTTACCAAATGCATATGTTGTTGTTACGCCAGCCGAACGTTTTTCCGAAGATAAAATATGCAATGAATATATTATGTACTTGTTAGATTTTTGTATAAATACTGCACTTAGGATAGTAAATGGTCGGGTAGGGGGAGATAAGTTTATTGGAAGGTATACTTTTAACAAAAATAAGGGAAGTAGTGTAGTAGACTATGCTTTATGTAGAACATATAATTTTTAATTTATTCTGTGCTTTTGAAATTCACGAACCGACTTTGCTCTCTGATCACTGGGTTGTGAGTTTTTCATTAAGTGCAAAACCAGATATTGAAGAAGATGTATAACATCTAAGTGATAAACAAATAAATTGTATTTACAAGTGGGATAATGATAAATGATAGATTATAATGATGGTTTTAACCATCCACATATTAGAGAAAAACTGAGTCATATAACTGAAGAGGAAAAACTGAGTCATATAACTGAAGAGTTATCAGATATTCAAACAACGGATGAGCTGGGTGTTAATTTAGATGCATTCTATGAAATTATTAGTGATGAATGTGACCCTTTATTTAAGAAAAGGATGAATCATGCGGGGATAATAAATATATAAACATTCAAAAGTGATTTGATGGGTCATGTAAATCAAAACGAAAATAATTGTATCAACTGTTAAATATATATAGACCGGATAAAAATGATAGTAATCGAGTAAATATGACGCGTTCTAGAACAGAATATCAAAGTTCTATTAAACGAAATAAATACTTGTATGACAAAACACAAACTCAGAAACTAGAAAAAGCGCGTTTCAAAAATGCAAAACAATAGTGGAATATGCTTAAAGGCGCAACATTACACAACAAATCAAAAAAGTTATCGTTTGATGAGATACCTAAAGCTTGGAAACAAATAAAAATGGGTAAAAGTTGGGGCCCCGATAACTTGATTAATGATTTTTTTCGTTACGGCATTGCTTTACCTTATATTTTTAAAATTATTCAACAACGTGTTTAATGTAGCTACTTCCCAGATAAATGGACATACTGTTATTTTGTATCATTACACAAAAAAGGTAGTATTAATGACGTTAACAATTACGGGGGTTTTACACTTTTAAGTACGTTTGGCAAACTGTTTACACGATTTTTAAACACTACAGCATACCATTAACGAGGGAAAACGTCTATTTGCTGTGTTTATAGATTTCACAAAAGCTTTTGATAACATATTGAGGGACTTTATGCGGTTAACATTGATTACATTTGGTGCAAGGGGTAAAATGCTTAATATTATTAAATATATGTTTGTTAAATACGATAATGAGTTAAGAATGTTCGTGCTACCTAGTGGGTAAGACAAGGGGAATTTTTATCACCTTTTTTATTTGCTATGTACTTAAATGACATAGAAGATTATCTCATAAGAAATGACTTTAAAGGTTATGACGTTGGTTTACTGAAGATGTTCTTACTTCTGTACGCAGACGATATTGTTATAATTTCTCATACCGATCACGGCCTACGGAAAGGATTAGATGTGTTACATGATTATTGCAATAAATGGAGATTAACAGTAAATAACATAAAAACCAAAATCATGATATTTAAAAGTGAGGGATTATTACCAAGAAATTTACATTTTATGTATGATGGTAAAATATAGAAATTGTAAACCATTTTACATATTTGGGTATTGCTTTTACAACAGGTGGGTCATTTTCTACCACATTTGTTACGTTAGCTGGTCAGGCAGGCAAGCCATTATTAAACTTAATACATATTTACACAATTTTACGGAATTATCTGTTAAGCATGTGTTTGATCTATTTGATACACTAATAAAACAATATTACATTACGGATGAAAATGTGGGGGTTCTTAAATGCAAACGTAATAGAACGAGTACATTTTAGTTATTGTAAAAATATACTTGGGGTTAACAAAATCCACTCAAAATGATTTTGTGTATGGTGAACTAGGTAGGACACCTTTAAAACAGCATATATTAATAGCTGTGATTAAGTACTGGTTAAAAGTTTTACATTGTGAAAGCAATACATATGTAAAAGCTGTTTACAATATGATGCTTTGTGACATTGAGATGAGGCCTAATAAGAAAAACTGGGCATCAGCAGTAAAATACTTGTTAGAGAGCATGGGTTTTAATTATGTGTGGTTATTTCAGGGGATTGGAAATATGAGTATGTTCATATCTAATTTTAAACAAAAATGATCAGACACTTTTATCCCAAACTGGAATAATCGTATACAGGATTCTTTGAGAGCTAAAACGTATTCACTTTTTTGTGTATTCTCATATAAATCATATCCAGAAAATATTCAGATAAGACAATTTATAGTAGCACTGTCTAGATTGAGAATGTCCTCCAATAGGTTACAGATATAAGCGGGTCGTTGGCATAAGCCACACAGTATTCCTATTAATGAGAGCAAATGTTGTATATGTGACGTTCTAGAAGACGAATACCATTTTATATTGGAATGTACTTTATATAAAGAACAAAGAACAAAACTTATCAATCGATATTATTGGCAAAGACCAAATATTCCCAAATTTATAGAACTGTTGACAACAGGAAAGCTTACTACTGTACAGAATTTGGCTACTTATGTATTTGATGGTTTTAAAATTCGAAATGACATATATTACAATCAATAAATACTATTACTCTCCCAAGTGGTACTCTAACAACAATACTACTGCCTGTGGCACGTGGATTTGAAGAATGTTTGTCTTTTAAACAATTGTTTATAGTAAAACTTATACATATTAGAAATATTATAATTAAAACCGATTTAGAATGTTATTATATTGTACAAAATTTGATATTATGCAAGGTTTGTTACTGCCATCGACTTCTGCAATTGAAAATTATTTGTATATTTGTATACTCATGGACCAAATGGTCTACTGTATTTGTTGAATAAAACTATAATAAAACTATATGATTTTCTTCCGTTACATATGCGAGTGTGCGATAGAACAACATCGTATATCGTATGTAAAAGGTAACAGTTATTCCATAATTTGAGTTTGACTTGTTTCTGTAATTAATAATAGTGTTTTAAGAAACTAGCCCGCCAAAATACTACAATACCGTTTATTAAAACTCTATCCGGGTGTTCAGGTCATATTATAATGTATATGTGCCGATTAAACGTATAAGTTTATTTACGAGTTCTTAGAATGCCCGTGACTGAATATGCGTTAAATGAATTATGAGTTGGTATATTTTAATTGGAGGCTCCAGTTTTGAGGTTGCCCTGGCTGGTTAAAGCCGTTTATATTGTGTCTATAGACTTTGGATTCTCAAAATATTTAAGTTATACAATTATATACCTCGTCATCTATGTGTCAGACCGGTGAAAAGCAACCCATTGAACACAATGCAAACTAGGCTATATTTGGAGATCAGTCACAAGTTCCACAACATTCGATGACTTAAATACAATTTAATTCTGTGAAATAAACTTATTTGTCTCATATCTGGAATAAAAACTGACACACACAGTAAAATACTTACTATTCATGACAACAGAAATACTACTTTAACATCAGGTTATATTTAACAATGAAATAAAAACTAATCTTGGGAAAAACACATGCAAACTAGACTCTTTGGATTTTTTTCAAGGTACTATTTTAGCACCCTACGACCCGGAAGTACTTCCTGACTGGTCTGACACCTAAATCAGTAGGTTTGCCTATTGATGGCGGGATAGAGACTTTACTTTAGTTCATAATGGATTGGCCATATTTATGATTCTGCTCTCCTTCTGAAGAAATACGTAATAAGAAATAGTTTGAAGAAAGTAACGTGTATAAACAGGTATGACTACTTAGCCTAGAGTCTACAGATGTTTTCTAGGTTACATACAACAGAGGTGTGATTGGAAAGTTGTATTCCGTCTGATGATTCATGCTAGTTTTCGTTCTATCCATTAAATATAGGATTCCACTGATTACTGATTAGCCGAATAATTATGACGAAAAACTTCAATTAATCGTGTATGCCTCAGTAATTTGCAGCCCTTATTGGTATCTTGTTTAATGTCTGGATTTATTTATTAAAATGAAGCAACATGGAGAACATTACAGATAAATATAGTATATAAATAAATCCATCTACCGGGTAATGATATTAATTAGATGGTTTTCATAATTCCACATCGTTAGGTAGCTTTGAGTTTTTAACTTTGATAACGCAATCTTGTAATAAAACATGGTAGCAGTGAACCGAAAACGCACACGCATCCCTTACGTTTGAACAATTGTAGTTCTGTGCTGATGTGTTCTTCTAGCATGTCGTGCTACAATGGTGATTATGTCATCAATATGTAACACATGTCTAGGATTTGACCAGACTGAAGCGATGCCGTCCACCTCGATTAAAAATTGTTTGTAGTAATTACTGATTGTAAAAACTGGAAAGGAAGAGTTTGGTAAGAAAAAAACGGTCTGTAAGCGGCATGCGGCCAGACTCTATTGTACCTATACCTTTAAGACGTCATATTGGTTAAAAGGCGGAGGGACTATACACCTTAGAACCACGTGCACGCACGCACACACGCACGCACGCACCCACCCACGCACCCACCCACCCACCCACACCCACACACACACACACACACACACCCACACCCACCCATACACACACACACCCACACCCACCCACACCCACACCCACCCACCCACCCACCCACCCCCCCACACACACACCCACACACCCACCCCCCCACCCCCCACACACCCCCCACACCCACCCACCCACCCACCCACCCACCCACCCACCCACCCACCCACACACACACCCACCCACACACACACACACACACACACACACACACACACACACACACACACACACACACACACACCACACACACACACCCACACACACACCCACCCACCCACCCACCCACCCACCCACCCACACACACACACACACACACACACACACACACACACACACACACACACACACACACACACACAGAGAGGCATATACGAATTAGCCGCCTATCAAGAATGAGTTAATATCTCGTCTGGTAATGTATCATCCATAGCTTAATTAAAGCTACACAGTCCCTATTTTAACGGGTAATAACTAATGAATATGAAAGAGTCACGTGTGAAGTAGTTTCGCACTGACGAACACCCCCAAAAGTCGGTATATAAGGTAGAAATCTATGCGTAAAATTTCACAATTTTATTTAGCTACCGTACAGGTAACATCGATAAATATACGGCTTCAGAATGTGATAAAAAAAATAGTTGCCCGGAACGGGATTTGAACCACAACCTTGCACTTTTAAGTTTCGAAGGATGTACGGTAAACCACTAGACCACGGCTATTTATTGGTTTGTTCTAGGATTTTTAACACTAAATGGACATTACGTAATAACTAGTGCGCACACACAAACTCATCAAGTGTTAAATAATAAGTTGAGATCTGGTTGTTTTGAGGCGAAGTATTAGTTTCATATTGATAACATACAGTATTACACCAGGCAAAGTTAATTTACACGCGCGACAAGATGGACTATATTGATCCATCTTGAGTTGCGTTCACATATGTTATGTTATTTTGTCTCATAATAAATGATAGTTAGTATACTATTTTTTCAAGTAGCGTTATAGTTCAGTGGATAGAGCACCTGACTTAAAATCAGAACGTCGTGTGTTCGAGCCCCGAAAGAGGAGCTAACTTTTTTTCTGTAAAAAGTACTGTTACCTGTGTAGGTACGATGTGCACTGGTCGATATTTATACAGTAAATGATTTCCTGCGCTATATTTGCTCGCTAAAATACCCGATTTCGACATGAACTTGTGAATACGAAGTTACAAATAAGGACACGCCTAAGAAGACATCGATTGATATAGAGACTGTTACTAAACGGAGTGTTACAGTACTGCGTCGTGTATGGTATTAATGAATTAAAAAACAAGCAAAATTAAGGCAAATATCTAATCAATATATAACTAATGCTGAATTTTTTGACAGGTGTATATTGTAATTGCAACTTTATTTAACCCTGCTAGTAAAAGAAGGTGTTCAATTCAAACAGGAAATGTAGCTTTCACAGAACACAGTCAACCAAAATACGCATGATAACAAACAACAATAACAATGTTATAGGAAGCAAAACAAGGCCGGGTTGACAATAGGGATTTGCCTTGGAAAGGTAAGTGGCAAAAAGGCCGCTGGGGTTGTAAACCAGGTTCTAGGGTGTACCAAACCTCACAATTACCCTATTGTCATCCCAATTAAACAGGACAGAGTACATAATGAAATCCTAACAAACAAGGCAGTATTAATAGGCATAACCCATAGATGATCACGTATATATGAATATAAAAAAAGGCTAGAAAGCCACAATGCTGCAAAAGCATGTTAGGTACCCTTTTTATTTTTAAACTCCTGTAAATAATAATTATACTGAGGTATGCACATCTCATGTCTGTTACAAATTGGGCGTGGAATTGTTAAAGCCGTCACACACAGAATTGATTTACCTGGTATTTTCCTCCCCCGTGTCTGTCAGTTACGTAATTGATAGAAACAGGGAGCCAAATAAGAGGTAAATCAATAATGTGTTGGATTTTGCTCATGGAACAAAAGAAAACAAAACAAAAATCAGAAAAATGCCAACGTTGCATGGTGTTAGAAATAGTTAAAAAATACAGCAAGTACCAAACGCCATGTGATTAAAGGGATATATGGCGATCTTGAAGTTTTATCGAAATTAAATTTACCATCTGTATTTATTAATCCAGTATCATTTAGTTTTCAAACTTTTGTTTATCCATGTTTAAATATAGGATTGGTGAAATATTCAACAGTAGTAATATGCAAAAAGAACTTGCCCTGGACAGTTCTAATAATTAATATTAATGATTACAAAAATGCCAGTTATAAATAAAAAGTAACGGGACACCGCGCGCGAGTTTATAGCAAATCAAAATTGCCGTTTAAATTTTTCTTTCCCTGACACACAAATGCTGTCTTTACAACTTCTATTACAACCTGTATTCTTAGTGTACTATACTATAAACGTGTGTTGTCTTTAATGCTGTTAGGGGCTGAAACAAACGTCTTAAAGTAGCTAAGTAGCCAACAACAGCCAAATGTTAACATGTGTGCACGGTTTCTAAACTTACACTTGGCGAGGTATATACTTATATAACTTACATATTTTGAGAATCCAAACACAATAATATGAATTTTAGGCACTGCCTAAGACCGAGCAGAGCTCTTAAAATAAATACTTGCATGATATATCGGATCGCATGTAAAATTTAACTTGTAAACCAAATATTTTACTCTTAATAATTATTCTATATTGTTGTGATAAAATACTAACCTATCTTATGTTTCTTGTCAATCAACATATGAGTAAATTAATTGACTATTCATAATTTCGATCATCAAAATCAGCTGACCAAGCAATGGCCTAGGCATTTGACACACCTCTAAATTGTGGTAGGTGGTAAACTCAAACTCGATCTTTATCATTGTTTGTTTGTATGGTGTTTTACGTCATTTTCAACACATGTAAGGTTATATACTAGTATGACGGTCGATTTTTTTTTGTGTTGGAGGCATCCACCCACTTTTCCTAGGTAGAAACAGTACTGTAAACCTCCCATCATCCGTAAGAATTGACACCTCCTCACTTACAAATCGAGCTTCCATGGGAATTCGAACCAGCAGCGATGAGAGGTGAAGGTTTAGAATGCAACGTCGTTAACCATTCGACCACGGAGACGCTTCCTCTTTATCATAGATGTTCAACCAAGTTTATTGTAAAAGTTAAGATATTTACGGTGTGATTTTTTTAAAACCAAATTTTGAAAATTATCTTATTTTTACTCTTTCCTGGGTTTATATTGTTTTCCAGAGAGAATTATTTTGTATCTAACATATCTTTTTGGCAGCTACTACAAACAGTGTCATTGAACATTTTCAATTCAGTTCTTCTTTCTAGACAAATTTCGCATTTAGAAAAAACGTACGACATCTGTTCTATTTCAAAGGCAAGTATAGCATCCATAGCAAGGTTGAACTTTCCATTTTTCTGTAATGGTGCAGCTTCTGGTATGTCATTTATTTGATATGTTTTGATAATATACCTTTTTTCCCGTTTATTTCTCATTTCCCTTTTCTTTGATTCTGACTGTGTTTTGTTTTCAAGAGGTTTTGATTCCTAGTTTCCTACATAAAGATTGGATGTCATTGGTTATATTAGAGTTGGAATTTGAGTCCTTATTTGGTTCAGTATATGGTGTACTAATATAATTTTCTGAATTATGTTTGTTCTTGTTGCCATGCGTGTTTTCGGTGGGTGATATTCGCTTTTTACTTTTACTACTATCATCGTCATTAGAACTTGAAACTGTTTATTGTTCAAAAGCAAGTCAATGGTTGTACATGACAATTCTCCTTCATTGGTTGAAAAAGAATACATGTGATATTGCTCTGCACCAAACTCATGTTACATTGATGTTGTAGCCTAAAATGGTACACACAGTTTCAATCTCACAAGCTGTGGCCCACCCTTGACCATTTATCATTTCCCTCTCGTATTAAAGTTTGATCATGTCAGGACTGTGGTAAATTTGGACTAACTCCTCCATGCCAAACCTGTTATCAGCAATATTATAAAATTATTGCCTTTTAGTGAGGTCGATATGTGTATATATTACATATTTGTCTGTGATTTGTATAGGAAATACTGGGAAGAGAAAAGCTATATCTACTAGTTTGTTCTACTGGAAAATATCTCCCTGATGTAAAAAGGCCTAAATCATTAGAAATATTAATAAAATCATTTTAAATTATGTAATATATAGTTTAATAACCAGTGTTTTTGAGATACTGAAAATATCTCCCTCGGTAGAGACATGGCCCCTATATAAAAACTCGTACTCCGCACTCGTTCTTATATCGGGGCCATTTCTCTACCTCGGGAGATATTTCCCGTATCTTAAAAACACTGGTTATTAAACTCTATTTATCGACCTGATATCGTCTCGGTCGATAATACTTTTCTCAGGTCGATAAATGCAACACATATCGACCGAACCTAAAAGGAAACAATTATTTTATTATTAAATCAAATTATTGATGGAATTTTGAAATTTGAAATTTTTTGAATTTTGAAATTTTGAATTTGAAATTTTTGAATTTTGAAATTTTTTGAATTTTGAAATTTTTGAAATATTGAAATTTTTGAATTTTGAAATTTTTTGAATTTTGGATTTTAATTTTTTTTTTGAAATTTTGAAAATTTTGAAATTTTGAAATTTTTGAATTTTTGAATTTAGAAATTTTTGAATTTTGAATTTTTTTGAATTTTGAATTTTAAATTTTTTGAAATTTGGAAATTTGGAATTTTGAATTTTTGAATTAGTTTAATTTTGGCAACCAATAACAAATAATAAAACAACTTCTAATGATAAGCATATCGCTTCATTCGTAACTACTTGCGACGGGATTAGCCGAACTAGTACGAATACTCCAAACTACGAAAAGAGACAATCGTCCAAGTGAAACAGACTGATCCCCTGATGATTTGAGGAAAAAATCCGAAATTGCCGAACACAATTTCATCAATGGCGGCGCTTCCGGTGCGACACAGTTTTTTTGCCCAGCCAGGTACGATTTCAACATTTGCACATGTGTTACCATTAGACGATCATCGTCGGCCGGCTGCGCCGGCCGAGCTCTGCTCGGTATAAACGGTTTTAACCAGGCAGGCAAAACCCCGAAACTGGAGCGTCGAATTAAGAGTTACCAACTCATAATTCATTTGACGCATATTTAATCACGAGTGTTTTTAGAACCCGTGAATAAACATTTGCTTTTAATTGGCAAATAATTAATATGAAATAGGTTAAACCTATAGGGCGAGCACAGTTCATCTTTGATTGTGCCGTTGCGTATGTATGCACCGGTACAGTGCAAGTCTAGCTGCGAGAATCGTAGCTCTTATGGCATGTACCTATACCATGGTAGGTACATACCACCATAAGAGTCATGCTTCTCACGTCTAGTGCAAGTCTACCTGTACGTGTCTTATAAATCGCCTGTACGTGTCTTATGAATCGTGACATCCCACCCCAACAGATTTCAATTCGTGTGTGTGTGTGTGTGTGTTTGTGAGTATTTCTAAGGATTATAATCCGTCCGCCTACGACAGGCGTCGTACCCGACGATTATAGGCACAATGGAGTCTGTGTGTTTGTGTGTGATGTGATGATATGTCTACTTGAAGCAGCGAACTCGGTGGTTTCTTTATAGTGCTGCCACACTGGAATACCACACCGTAGTAGACATGATACCCCCAGTCACATTATTCTGACACTGGTCAATCAGTCGTAGCACTATTATTTGCTCGTCAGGCAAGGGTTCCATTTTAAAGTATCTGGTATGACGCGGTTAGGGGACTCGAACCGACGACTTCCCGAATGCAAGACAGACGCTCTAACCAGTACACCACAATGCTTCGGTCAAATTTCAATTCGTTCCCAGACAGGACAGATATGGCATGGAACGAACTTCGAACGTCTATCTAGTCATGATCCAGTCTAGATCGACATTGGCTGAATCACCAACAGTCATAATGATGCTACTACATCAGTGTATGTAAGCTATATATACATAAACCGTGATGCACGCGTATACTTTTTTGCCGAACAACATGTAATTACGGTTTCAACGTTATGTCATTAAGAAAAATGTATATATATGATTTAAGTTGTTTTTATTTGAATATACGTCTAATATACGTCTTGTCTTCAACGTGTATTAAATTGATTCATACGTATTGTCTAATCATTATGATGATGTATGTTTGAGACAAGTACTATGTTTTTAAAACATAGGAATTTGTTGTTTCCTACTTGACATTTAATAAATGGTGGTCCATTTTCAGAATATTAGTTAAATCAAACTAAGTTGAGTATGTCTGGGGGTGGAGGACACCGGGTCCGACGTTTTTCATCAATATATTCTGAAAATGCACCAAATTCATCAAATGCTATGTAGAAAAGACGTTGGTTTGTTTCACTGTTCTTGACGTTTAGCACTAGCTGTGCTCAAGATACTTATTAGTTTCTACATCTACATTTTAAGAAACTGAGTGTCCTATTTGACCCTAATGTTTCTGTCGGTGGTAGAAAAACAAAAATAGTGAAATGATAGGACAGAGAAAAGCATAGATCGATTGAAGCAGAAGACAGGTAAAGTTTCCAAACCGTGTTTGCATCACCTTTAAATTTAAACTACTCCGTAGCATCAGACCAAACCGGATGATCGGTTACAGATACACAGGCATAGGAACGTTTCATTTATATGGGGGTCCAGTGGAAACATCAAACTTTGTTAAAAGTAACAAAAAGAAAAAGGTGAAGCACCAATAGTGGCGCGAAAGCCAGATTGTGAATTTAACATTTTAAGTGAAAAATCTGTGTGAAAAGTGGGGTAGTCCAGGTAAAATACATGACATAGTTAGGGTTATTTTCATATAACATTTTAATGATGTTGAACAAGTGTCAAGTTTCAAAGCTTTTCGACAATTCATTTTTGAGAAATGAGGAAAAAACAAAAACTTTAACGAAAACTTCAAAACTCGTAGACGGACGGACGGATAGACGGACAGACACATGGAAATCGCCAAACTGTAAGCCTGGAAAAATAAAAAATACAAATTTTGTACATTATGGTGGAGTCTAAACCCGACAAATTTGCTATTATTTCGGGCGTTTGTTTAAGCTAAAGGGTTTTCAGCTATGTAAGTGAGTAATTTTAACAAAATGTAAATACATTATATATAATTGGAACTGGTAATTTTAGTGGTAAATAAAAACACCTTAGTTTGGAAATTCAGTTAAAAAATAAATATTTTACAGCCATCAGTTCAGATGAGGCTTTTTGTATGTAAATTCCTATCTGTCTACATCCTGCATTAGCCTCTTTCGGGTGTACATCTGCCGTGTTTCTGGGACAGCAAAAAAAGTATAACTTCAGTTAGCCTCAATAGTTTCAGAATGTCTTAATTTCGGTTTGCCCAACTCATTAAAACCATTTTTGGATAAAAGGTCGAAGCCACCCAAAATATGCAACATAGGGTAAAAATACCTTTTGAAGTTCCCCTACCCAAACACGCCAGTCAAATTATTGGTATCTCGGAAAGGAGGCTGTTCCTGTCAGTGTGAGTAACTTCTTGGGCCTAACCATCGTTTAGTCACTCTAGACCTGGTGTTGTTCTAAATACTAGTAGTTATATTTTTTCATAATGGACCATAATGTTACTGTGCGGTAAAAAAAGATGCGATGACAGAGTGGTTAGCTTACTTGCCTATGGATATAGAAGTCTGGGGTTCGACTCCCGGAGGTTCTCGTCTCGAGAATGGATAACGCACTCCTTAGCCCCCTCATTAGATCTAGAACTATTCGTGTAAGATAGTTAAAGTTACTGTGAAAGTATGTCATTCTTCCCTACTGATGTAAAGCCGTTGGTCTCCTGTGCAGGGAGAGACATACCCTATTCAGGTTAAAAATCTCGCTGAACTTCTGTGGTTATCATAAAAAAGCCTGCAGGTAAACTCATCCACAGAAACGAAACTGTGATAATCATACGCATGTGTATAATACGTCAATGATATTGGAAGAAAGAAAGAAAGAAAGAAAGAAAGAAAGAAAGAAAGAAAGATTGATCGGTAATAAGCACCTTGCTCACTAATTGTTTACTAACAGACCATACGTCATAATGTGACGACATACGATGATGACGTAAATCAATGACGTCTTGTCATTGTATTATAATTTCCGTAACGTTTCCGGAAATTGCCAGATTGTTCGGGTTTGACACGAATGAACACGGAATAACCTCGACGATTTCCGTCAATGGCTTACAATAGTAGACGACCGAATACGGAAATCTGCGAAGAATTCCGATTGCATTTATGGTTTTACGGGAAAATAAACAAACGAAAGATAGTTTTTAACCAAATCATTTGTTTATCCTAATCGGTTAGCAAGACATGTAAATTTCTGCGACACGAAATCTACTTTTATTAAATTGTGAATGTGTTGACGAATTTTCGCCAATGAACAACGCGCAAGGTAACACTTTGGGCTATGCTTCCGGTTAATGGCCGTTTTGGCGACATAGGTAAAAATGCAATTTCATTGTCATTTTTGGATGGGTTCGAGAAAGGTTTTTAATGTTTTTTCATCTCATTCTGCTTGGAAACCACCATTCTTTATGATTTCTACGAATGCTTATCTTGTTAATTTCGTAACGAAATATGCTACTTTACGGTTGAAGTCGCCCATAAACTGCCGTAAATGACCCAAGACTTTTCAAAAGGATGGATAGGTATGTTTAGTTTTCGCCTGCATGATACCATAGGAGCTCGCTTGCGCTCGCGTCGCTTCGCGACGCGAGCTGTGCTCGCTATTATTATAAGACCTGAACACCTAGATAGAGTTTTGGTAAACTATTTTGTAGAGTAATTTTGCCGTTGTTTGGCGGGTTAGTTTCTTTAAAAACAAGAACTACTCCACAATTCAGGATATTAATTGTACCATCAAACTAGATGGGTCTTCCGCGGGACACAGGTGTCCATTCAACATATTTTAATTTGATGTAAATGACGGATGAGTCTGGCACGTTCATTCCTGTTTGGCACCATATAACCTTTCATGTGTTGGTGCATCTTAAAACCCATTAATTCAATTCAATTCATAAATTAAAAAGGTATTGTGATTTGTCTTTATACATGCAGTTTTACAAACCACAAACTTCGCTTCTGTTGTTTTCTTATCGCTTTCCCTCCACAGTGCAACCTGATATCTCTGCTCAGTGCTGTGTTTATTAACAAGTACTTAACAAATGGACCCCGCTGAGTATGTGACAGTAAACGACTGTTTAATAACACGACATGGCTAAGTAACTTTTCTGGCCATTTCTGTAGGAGTGTTTACCAGGTTTTAAATATATAGCATTTTAGGAAGAGATCATAAAATAATTCATGTTGGTATAAGATTTCTAGCTACTTCTGCCTCATTTTGAGGATGTATTTTTGTCAATACGCTAATGTTCATATGTGTCACGCAAACTTTACATTTTAAAATTGTTCAACCAGGTAAATATTTGCTAATTGTGCTTTCAATTGCAGATATTGGATCAATTAATAGTTTAAGCACAAACACGTTTTGTAAATTGTGTTTATCGCTATACCACGAACAACAGCATTACAATGGGACTCGATGGAAATATAATAGTGGGGTGAGACGTTAAACAGATGCACTGTTTAAAACGTACCAGTTTTTAAAAAGATATTCGTACAGGATATTCGTACAGGATATGCGTACAGAATGCGGACTGTCATTCAATGGTTATATCTACAAGATAAAAGTGTGAAAATATTCAACTGAAAGTTTCATGTTAATATATGCAACTGCATGTATGTATAAGTCCTAATTAGACATTACCGACGACTTTTCGATCATGGGTCCAACGCTCTACCACTAGGCCGTGGAGAAGTGGTAGAGCGTTGGACCCATGATCGAAAAGTCGTCGGTTCCATCCCCGCCATTACTATATGTGTTGTGTCCCTGACCAAGACGCTTTGTTTCCGTTAGTACTGGTTCTCCACAGGAAGACATCGGGAGTGATTCAAATAAGCTCAAAGAGCTTTCCTTACAATCGATGTAAAATAAATAAGTTTTAACTGAAAACAATTTCTAATTAGACATCATACTTAATTGCAGTGTTTCTACCATACCGATATGCTAAGTACAGATTGTATTCCGGCATCCAACACCGGTGTCTGTTTGCGTTTATCACTGCCAGAGTAAACTAGACAGTACATTTATGATATTAAAGAGACCAATGGCAAACGTGATCATTTTAAACTTGCGGGTCCCCAAAATTGCATTTTTTGCTAATTAGATCTATTATTAATATTGAATAATGCAAAGCAATTTGTTTTTGCATATTATTATGTTTTTATTATAATGCATTACTAATGTATTTAAGGCTAAGCCAGAGTAACGAAGAAAGCTGGAACACATTCGAAATTGTGTTAGATATTATTTATTTATATGCAAGCAGGTTCGAAGTCATACTGGATTAATAAATGTCGATAAATACTTAAATATTGCCGAATGCCTCTTTGCAACTGTAAAGGTTCGATTCACCGATGCATTGGGACTCATGGTGTTGCTTAGACAGAAGCTACCGTCTAAGGTACCCACATAATAGACATTGGACGGAGAAGTAATTAATGACAGCACTTTTAGTTTTGTAAAAAACTGTTAACTTACTGGTTTTACCAAATATCCTGATACGATATTGATAATATATTAAAATAAATGTTGTAAAGAAGTGTATGTGCATGATTTAACTGATAAAAAAGTTGATTTGTTGTATGCTGTGTATAAACACAGACATATTAATAAACAGATAGGAAACTTCTTATCTTAACCAATGAACTAACCAAAATATCACGTGGCACCTTAATTTTTCCTTCTATCTCCTCTCTCAATTATTCACTGATTTTGATGAGAATACATTCAAACGATTCATAGTGAATAGCAAAACTGGACTATAATAATTTATGTTTATTTTGAAAATAAAAAATTGTAGAAAAAGATGATTAAAGTTAAAAATGTCATCATTTTTCGATTTTCTTTTAAAAATCAAGGATTTGACATCTAGTCAAAGTTTCCGTCAAACTCTTTTTTTGTTCTAAAAGTAAGAGAAAGAACATACTACCATTGAGCAGAAAATTAAATTTGATTTGGTATTTGGCATTAATTAAACTTGTATCTGTAAAACTCTTCATGATATGTGTGTTTAAAGTTGGGAAATAATTTTTGAATTTTTCGCACTGTGCCGCGTGAAATTTAGATAATTTTCGTAGTGTCCAATCTATTTATTATTAGGTCTGTGGTATACATAATGATTACTCTGAAAATAACTAAAGGAAGGAGCGTTTATTTTGATGAAATTAACGGAGCGTGTTTAAACGGAGCTTTTTATTAAATTTGACGTTATGCAGATTATTTTGTATAAAAAACGAACGACATACTATGCTATAGAAACTATATATGTGAACAGTTTAGTTTAATAAACGCATATATGTAAGAAAAAAAGCATACTTTA
The DNA here is from genome assembly GCA_037043455.1 of Cyrtodaria siliqua. Taxonomy (NCBI): domain Eukaryota; kingdom Metazoa; phylum Mollusca; class Bivalvia; order Adapedonta; family Hiatellidae; genus Cyrtodaria; species Cyrtodaria siliqua. The sequence goes on from JAWPHD010003228.1 coordinate 55,529, forward strand.
TAAGGTATCATCTATAAAATGTAATTTGGGCGCCGGGTATTAAACGACCGAATTGGAAGGAATCCTTTTGGGCGGGACAACTAGTAGCGCCACCAAGTGGACGCGTCTTTTTACTGAATCTAGTAGACGGCTTCACTGCGGATGTCCCGCTTCACTTTATATTTAAACGCAGTAGTGTTGCAGTTTACTGAATCGAGGTCATAGATGTACGTCACATCCTTACCGGCGAATTGATGCTATGCATAACACACTCGCATCATGCGTAGACGTGCATAATGTGCGGGCGCTGTTGTTGTTGAAATGTATAAAGTGCGGGACGCTGTTGTAGGTATTGACATGTATAAAGTTCGGGACGCTGTTGTAGTTATTGACATGTAGAATGTTCGAGACGGTGTTGTAGGTGCTGACGTGCCGAACATGCGAGACGCCGTTGTAGTTGTTGACGTGCCAAAGGAGCGAGACGCTGTTGCAGGTGTTGACGTTATTGTAGGTGTTTTAAAGTTCCATAAGTGCTAGACGCTTAGACAATCACTACGTAAAGGGTCATTACTAATATTGAGATTTGTGACCAAAATATGTTGCTATATGTCAGGCTTTAAAACCAGAGCATCGCATACAATTATTAGGAACATCCGGTACAAATATTTCAGAGAAAATGTTTACTTACTGTTCCTCCTTAGCGTACCTTATACTTGGTCCGCTGGAACATTCATAAACCGACTTGTTTGGTTGAAGACAAAAATATACGTTTGATAATGAACACTAAGAAATGATAGTTTGTGTTAAATAGACTTGCTGTTTAACGGCTCATTATCACATTGATAAGGTTATTATTTTAGCGTGATTGTATTCCATGGATATTTCCCGTTTGGCGTCTGCTTCCCTGTTTGTCGTCTGCGTTGGTAATGTTATCTAATAAGATCAATTATGAATGAATCTACACATTTCTACAATGAATGAATGAATGAATGTTGTTTAACGGCTCATCAACACAGTATAGGTTATTTAGAGCCGCCCCAGAGAGAGGGGAAGGATACATAGGAATCCGGGAACCTGCCCTACTCTTATTATCGAATAGATTCCTATGGTTCTTTAACCTGCTCGGAGGATAGACCGACACACGGGACCGCCCGGTTTACGTCCCCATCCGACGGACGGGGCTAAGGGAAAGTGTCTTGCCCAAGAACACACCGACGGAACTCAGTGGCACAACGGAGGATTGAACCCGGGGCCTCCGGTTACATTTCTTCAACAATACAAATGCAATAAATAAATGATTATTCCCGAAACACTGTAGCTTAATCACTTTATTGAATGACGGAAAACAGAACAGAACAGAACATGTATTTTATTTTGCCTTTTATTATTTTACAGAACTGAACAAGGCTTAGCAACAAAATAAAAACAAAGACTTACCAAATTTATAGCATCGTCCAACTGCCAGTACTGTTATTACTAATACAGGTAAAGCTAATATTGCTACTAATGCTCTGCCTATTACTATACTGATCTTGCTTCAATCGTGAAAACTCGGCAAATCCCGTCACTCATCGGGATCCAGCCTCTTTTGTATATTGACGCTTCGGTGTGTTCAAAATCTTGACATTCTGTTAGCTGGAAGGCAACGACACAGAGCATAGTTTTACAAACTATGTAAACCGTTTCTTAACCTACTGACGACAATATGTTTTGAGATCCAAACTCTCTAGACGCGATATAAACGGCTTTAACCAGCCAGGCCAAACATAAAACTGGATCGTCAAATTAAGACTACTACTACTACTACTACTACTACTGCTACTACTACAACTACTACTTCTGCTATTACTACTACTGTTGCTGCTGCTACTGCTACCGCTACTATAACATGAACAAGAACAAGAACAACAATACATGCATAATAATGTAGATACAATAATCGAAATAATATAAATATTATTTCTGATATGTTATCCTTCCCTTTCTCTTTATGATATTTCAAATTATAATAGGTCTTGAAACATTAAACATGTATTTGTTCACATTTTCTAACTTTTTTGCTGTTGTGGTTATTTATTAAACTAGAAATGTGTTCATGGACACGGATGCCCCCGCTGAAAACAATCAGCGAGAAAAGTTAATTTTCGAAAAATGGCCACAACTCCTATAATACAAGGTGGATATTGACGCAGAATCGATATGCAAATATTGACATCATACATTTAGGTAAGCATCCTGTAAAGTTTGGAAACAATCGGTTGTAAACTGTTGGAGGAGATAGACATACATACTTTTCGGGACGGACGGACGGACAGCCGGGATGTACGGACATGGCTAACGCTATATGCCCCCTCACCATTCGGTGGTGAGGGTATGGAATGGTGGTGAGGGCACAAACAAAATGAATGCTAGAGAGAAACTACAAAGTCATAATGAACAGATAGATCTATACGTGCGTATATCGAACTCTGACAGAACTAGGTCGGTCAATCTTAATTGTATTCTAGAAGTTCTTGTTTGTTTACTAAACAGGTCAATAGTACTGCTGTTTTTATTGATAGTTTCTCACAAAAGGTATGCATCGATTCAAAATGTGGAAAATATTCACCAATGATCCAGTAACACATATGAATATGCTTCTTATACATACAACAACAAAATCGAGTATACATGGGCTATTTTCCTCCATTTATTCTGCCCCTTTCCGCCAAAAAAATGAGGAATTACTTGTTATTATAGGAACTACATTCGACTACACCTCGGAGGTTTTTATGCAATTGGTGGTGGTTAACCGTTATCATTCCATGAGAAAATACCCCACCCACTTTGTATACATTACAAACACCAACAACATATTTTATACCTACGGATTTATTTGCTTTAAAGAAATGAAGAGATTGTTTCGTTCGTTATATCATCAAATTCGGTTATATTGGGACATCAACCTTAGAGGGAGATAGGATAAAGGATGAAGTTCCCCATGATACATGCCTCAAACAGGAAGCGTACCTAAACGGCCGGGGTTTACTTTGAAAAAGTATATCTCAAGTATGAGTTTAAAATTATTTAGGTTAAGAAACGGTTTACTTTACAATCGTCTGTCATTTGCGTGGTTTGTACTATTCAACAAGATGACATATGCAATCGAAACCGTTGTGTTTGTATGGTGTTTAACGTCATTTTCAACACATGTACGGTTATATATGACGGTCGATTTTTTGTGGTGAAGGCACCACCAACTTTTCCTGGCTAGAACCCGTACTGTACACCTCCCGCTATCCGTAAGAATCGACACTCACAAGTCGAGCTCCCAATTTGATTCGAACCCACAGCGATGAGAGGCAAATGTTTACAGCGTAATGTCGTTAACCAGTCGGCCACGGAGAGGCTATGCAATCGAAACAGTGCTGGTTGAGCAATAATTCATTGAAAATTCGAGCTGAACATGAGTGGTAGCTATAGAAATTAAGGACTATTGGTCAGCCATATTTGATTAAAAAAAGTGAGTGGGGAATGGTATGTGCAAATTGACCACATGCACTATTGAGTTAACTATAAATATTTACGAGATAGTAACGTGAATTTTCATGATAATTAGTCAGAATTATTACAAAAACAAAATATCTAATGTTAACTATTATGCTAACGTGTTGACAGAAGTGGGCAGTATCGCAGCAAGTTTTGTTAGATAAAATTGTTGAAAATTAAAAAATGCAACATTATCGCGAAAAATACACGATAAATTATCTAGCTATCTAGTGGCAGAAATATGCCACCATAATTTTTAGTACATAAATATTCCTTATTTTCAATTAATTATCCTAATATTATCAATGGTTACATAAATATTGGTATGTAAACTAGTGCAGACTACTTTATTTTTGCCCAAAAAAATACCTTTATTCACTAGCAAATTAAAAAAAAATATCACAACACCATACACGGAAAAGATCATAGTGTGACTGCATTAGTTCTTATATTAAGAAACGAAGTCTTGTGTGCCCTCGATGGATGATTGGGCTATATTATAAACCAAATCTTTTCAGGAAATAAATGTTAAAACAACAAGTATTTTCGCATCAAACTTTGGGATATTAAACTCAATATTTTTATTCTTGTATTTTCCTTTTTTTTTTCTTTTTTTTTACATTTCAAGTGGATTGTATTACTGTTCTCTTCAGTAGTATTGCCTTTTAAAAAGAAAACAGACTATTTAATGCCAACAAATATTTACCATTCCCCACCCACTTTCTTTCAAATATGGCTGACCAATAGTCCTTGAAAAGTAGATACTTGGCCCTATTATGAATGAATTGAATCTACAATACAAATGCAATAAATAAATACATATTCACGAAAACTTAGCTCTAAATAATAAAACATTGCAATTATACTCATTAGATTGGAATAAGTGGAAAACAGAACAAATTCAACAACCAACAAGAGGCCCAAGAGGGCCTGTGGACGCTCTACTGGCCAACATGGCTTGTATAACATCAATGAAGCGAGAGACTGCCATTACGTTTTTTGGAAAGTTTTGGGCAAAATACAGCTTTTCAACTAAATTGAGGGCCATAACTAAAGAATCTGGTAAAGTTTGGTAAAGATCAGATGAAAAATGAAGGCCTTACCGTATTAATGAGGCAAAATGTAGCATTCTGAACTAAAACAAGGGCCATAACTCCGCTGTTACTGGTTCGATATGAATGGTTTTCGAACTTATCCGAGCTTTCATTGATATTAACAATCTGATAAAGTTTGGTAAAGATCGGATGAATAATGAAGCCCCTATCGTCTTAACGAGGCAAAATATAGCATTTTTAACTAAATCAAGGGCAATAACTCCGCTGTTAATAGTTCAATCTAGCTGGTTTTCGAATTTTTACGAGCTTTCATTGATATTAACAATCTTTGCAAGTTTGGTAAAGATCAAATAATAAATGAAGGTGCTAGAGTGTTCACAAGGCTTAATATGCCATTTTTCAGCAAAATAAGGGTCATAACTCCTGTGAAATTATTTCAATCTTGCCGATTTTCGAACTTGTTCGAGCTTTCATTGACATAAAGACACTGACAAGTAAAGTAAAGATCCGATTAATATTGAAGGCCCTAGAGTGTTCACAAGGCAGAAAAAAGCATTTTTCAGAAAAAACAAAGGCCATAACTCCGGTGTTACTGATTCTTTTTAGCTGGTTTTCAAACTGTTTTGAGCTTTCATTGATATTAACAATCTGTGCAAGTTTGCTAAAGATCAAATAATAAATGAAGGTGCTAGAGTGTTCACAAGGCAGAAAATGGCATTTTTCAGGGAAAAAAGAGCCATAACTCTAGTGATACTGACTCAATTCAGCTGATTTTTAAACTTGTCCAAGCTATAATTAGTATTAACAATATATGCAAGTTTGATAACGATCAAATAATAAATGAAGGTGCTAGAGCGTTCACAAGGCAGAAAATAGCAATTTTCAGAAAAGACAAGGGCCATAACTCCGGTATTACTGATCCAATTTGGCTGGTTTTCGAACTTGTCCGAGCTTTTATTAATATAAACAATCTTTGCAAGTTTGGTAAAGATCAAATAATAAATAAAGGTGCTAGAGTGTTCATAAGGCTTAATATGGCATTTTTCAGCAAAACAAGGGCCATAACTCCGGTAAAATTATTCGGATCTGGCTGGTTTTCGAACTTGTCCGAGCTTTCATTGATATAAAGACACTGGCAAAGTTTCGTAAAGATTCAATTAATAATGAAGGCCCTAGTGTGTTCACAAGGCAAAGGTTAACGGACGAAAATAAAAGTCATAAAATCTGGTAAAGTTTGGCAAAGTGAAGGCCCTATCGTAAGATGAGGCAAATTATAGCATTTTTAACAAAATCAAGGGCCATAACTCCACTGTTACTGGTCCGATCTGTCTGGTTTTCGAACTTGACCGAGCTTTTATTGACATTAACAATCTGATAAAGTTTGGTAAAGATCGGATAAAAAAATAAAGGCCCTACGTCTTAATGAGGCAAAATATAGCATTTTGAACTAAATCAAGGGCCATAACTCCGCTCATACTGGTCCGATATGAATGGTTTTCGAACTTGTCTGAGCTTTTATTGACATTAACAACCTGATAAAGTTTGGTAAAGATCGGATAAGAAAATAAAGGCCCTATCGTCATAATGAGGCAAAATATAGCATTTTGAACTAAATCAAGGGCCATACCTCCGCTCATACTGGTCCGATATGAATGGTTTTCGAACTTGTCTGAGCTTTTATTGATATTAACAAACTGATAAAGATTGGTAAAGATGGGATGAACAATGAAGCCCCTGTCATCTTAACGAGGCAAAATATAGCATTTTAACTAAATCAAGGGCAATAACTCCGCTGTTAATGGTCTGATCTAGCTGGTGTTCGAACTTGGCCGAGCTTTCATTGATATTAACAATATGTGCAAGATTAGTAAAGATCAAATAATAAATGAAGGTGGTAGAGTGTTCACAAGGCTTAATATGGCATTTTTAAGCAAAACAAGGGCCATAACTCCGGTGAAATTATTTCGATCTTACCGGTTTTCGAACTTGCCCGAGCTTTTATTGATATAAAGACACTGGCAAAGTTAAGTAAAGACCCGAAAAATATTGAAGGACCTAGAGTGTTCACAAGGCAGAAAATAGCATTTTCCAGGGGAAAAAAGGGCCATAACTCCAGTGTTACTGATCCGATTTACCTGATTTTTGAGCTTGTCTAAGCTATAATTCGTATTAACAATCTTTGCAAGTTTGGTAACAATCAAATAATAAATGAAGGTGCTAGAGCGTTCACAAGGCAGAAAATAGCAATTTTCAGAAAAAACAAGGGCCATAACTCCGGTGTTACTAATCCGATTTGGCTGGTTTTCAAACTTGTCCGAGCTTTCATTGATATAAACAATCTGTGCAAGTTTGGTAAAGATCAAATAATAAATGAAGGTGCTAGAGTGTTCACAAGGCAGAAAATGGCATTTTTCAGAAAAAACAAGGGCCATAACTCTAGTGTTACTGACCCAATTCAGCTGATTTTCGAACTTGTCCAAGCTATAATTGGTATTAACAATCTGTGCAAGTTTAGCAACGATCAAATAATAAATGAAGGTGCTAGAGCGTACACAATGCAAAAAATAGCAATTTTCAGGGGAAAAAAAGGGCCATAACTCCGGTGTTACTGATTCGATTTAGCTGATTTTCAAACTTGTCTGAGCTTTCATTGATATAAACAATCTATGCAAGTTTGGTAAAGATCAAATAATAAATGAAGGTGATAGAGTGTTCACAAGGCTTAATATGGCATTTTTCAGCAAAACAAGGGCCATAACTCCGGTGAAATTATTCCGATCTGGCTGGTTTTCGAACTTGTCTGAGCTTTCATTGATATTTACAAACTGATAAAGATTGGTAAAGATGGGATGAACAATGAAGCCCCTGTCATCTTAACGAGGCAAAATATAGCATTTTAACTAAATCAAGGGCAATAACTCCGCTGTTAATGGTCCGATCTAGCTGGTTTTCGAACTTGGCCGAGCTTTCATTGATATTAACAATCTGTGCAAGTTTAGTAAATTCGATTAATAATGAAGGCCCTAGAGTGTTCACAAGGCAAAAGTTAACGGACGACGGACGGACGGACGGACGACGGACAACTCGCCATCCCATAAGCTCTGCTGGCCTTCGGCCAGTAGAGCTAAAAACCGACGGCGATTATGAATAAAATAGAAACAAAGACGTATCACATCCATCGTTAAATCCGTCCATTTTTTAATCAAACATCAAATTGAGTTGTTGTGATTTATCACCGAGTTTCCTCGGCGTATAAGTAAAACCAAACAAAAGAGAGACGACGATGGCTTGAGTAAACTCGTTCACGTTGATGAAGGAGATGTTCAATACAAAGACCCACCCACCCCATATCTCAATATAAATGGATGACAGTGTGTTTTGTTTGGTTCTGAAGCAATTTGTTTACCCTTACCACTCCTTAATCCTGGATCCGCGTATGCAGTTCCACGTTTATGCGTGGTAGTGGTGGGTGGGAGATTGACGTCCTTTGTACTTGGCCTTAAAGAAGTTCATGTTCTCCGAGGTCATCTTTGCACATTTATACAAAGAAGACTAACTATCCGCATTCATTCCTGTTCCAAAATGTAAAATGATGTATTACGTTGTCAAATATTATTCTAAAGATCAAAGTACTAAACTACTGAGAGGTGCATGATCGTTCGAAAGAAGTTTTCGAACAGTTTTCCATTTGAGTTTAGGTTTGTGGAAAGAGACATGTGAGCGAATACACTTGATATCCCAACATGAAGGTGACCGTTCATAACCATCAATGTATCTGTATGTACGAATATGTACCCAATACTAACCAAAAACCAACATTACTAACGACGGTATACAGGTATCAGAAAATATTGCTTGTTTTCTAGCTGCTTTATAAAATATCAGGCAACTATTGCTGCTTTAAATACAACGATTTTGTCAGGACAAATAAAGTCAGGTTTATAGGGAATCTCATATTCAGATTTATGGTTACGTTCATAGTCAGGATAATGGGAACTCTCACAGTCTGGTTAATGGGAACACTAATGAACAGATTCCAGTTTACGGGAACTCTCATAGTCAGGTTTATGGAACTCTCATAGTCAGGTTTCTGGGAACTCTCAGTCAAGTTTATAGGAACTTTCTTAGTCCTGTTGAAAGGAACTCTAAAAGTCAGTTTTATGGGAACTTTCATAGTCAGGTTTATAGGAACTCTCATTGTCAGGTTGAATTGAACTCTCATAGTCCGTTTTATGGAAACGCTCATAGTCAGGTTATAGGAAATATCATAGATAGGTTTATGGGAAGGTTTACGGGAACTATCATAGTCAGGTTTATGGGAAGGTTTATGACAACTCCCATAGTCAGGTTTATGGAAACTCTCAATTTCAGGTTTATGGGAACTCCAAAAGTCAGATATATGTGTTTGGCAATTCTCTTAGTCCGGTTTATGGGAGCTCTAATATTAAGGTTATGGGAAGGGTTATGGTAAGGTAACTGCCATAGTCAGATATATGGGAAGTTTCAGTCAGTGTTATGGGAACTATCACAGTCAGGTTTATGGGAACTCTCATTATCAGGTTGATGGGAAGATTACTGGGAAGTTTTATAGTCAGATTAATGGGACTTATCATAGTCAAGTTTATAGGAATTTTTAAAAACTGTCATAGTCCGGTGTAAGGGAAGGTTTATGGGAACTATCATAGCCAGGTTTATAGGAAGGTTTATGGAAACTCTAATAATCAGGTGTATGGAAAGGTTTATGGGAACTCTCATAGTCCGGTTTATAGAAACTTTCATATTCGGTTTTATGGGAACTTTCATAGTAAGGTTTATTTAAACTCCCACATTCAGCTTTATTGGAACTATCAGAGTCAGGCTTATGTGAAGGTATATGAGAAATTTCGTAGTAAGTTTACGGCCCTTATTATTGGAACAAAATATACTACGTACAGTCACAGACATCTTAATAAAAGGATAGGACACTCCCTATCTTAACCAATGAAGTAACCAAAATATCACGGGGCATCTTAACTTTTCCTTCTATCTCCTCTCTCAATTATTTATTGATTTTGATGAGAATACATTCAAAAGATTCATAGTGAATAGCAAAATGGAATTATAATAATTTTTGTTTATTTTGAAAATAAAAAATTGTATAAAAAAATGTTTAAAAATAAAGTTTCATCATTTTTCTCTTTTCTCTTAAAAATCAAGGTTTTGACATAGTAACAAGTTTCCGTCAAACTCCTTTTTTGCTCTAAATATAAGAGAAAGAAAAATACTATCATTGGAAATAAAATAAAATGAGTGATGGGATTTGGCATAAATGAAACTTGTATCTATAAAACTCTTCATGATATGTGTGTTTAAAGTTGGAAAATATTTAGCGAAATTTTCGCACTGCGCCACGTGAAATTTAGATAAATTTCTTTCCAATCTATTTGTTATTAGGTCTGTGGTACAGTCATCATAGTTTGATATTTGTATATTTAAATTAACACAATTCAATTAAGTAAAAACATGTTAAAAGGTTAAAACCATTATGCAATTTACACTGTTTGGATTGCAGTTTTGAACGCCTCTAATGAGATTGATTCAATAACTGCTAATGGAAACTCTCTCCAGTTGATGACTGTTCTTGGGAAGAAAGAGTATCTATATTGATCACTATTTGTATGAACTTGACGGTATGTCATTCGCAACATCTCGTACACTGCTTCGCAGCATGACTCGAATGTAATACGCAGGTTTCCATATTGGTAACGTCATACTAGCGTGACGCGCGTCAGATTCCCGCCAAACCAAATTTGCATTCAAAATCAAAGTTATCTTCAATATTTTGCAATGTCATTTAGCCGATTGCTCCATCTATAGTTTATTTACGTGAAAGTAGTGATAAAACCTACATCTGTATTGTAAATAACAAACATGCAACGCAAATCATACATCGACACGTGTGGCAAGCGGCCATAATGTTTATGTAGCAACAGCTTAGCAACAGTGCACTATTTTCTGTGCCGTTGTTTTCCGGCGAACAGAATGTTAAGATTTTGAACATACCGAAGCGCCGTGATACACAAGAGGCGGGATCCCGAGGAATGACGGGATTGGCCGAGCGTTCACGATTGGACGGTATGTGTGTCTAGTGAAGATCTAGACAGTCTGGCAGTATGATGTAAGTGCTGATTCGCTGGGATTGCAAGCAGTTGGTAGCAATGAGAACCTGTTATTTAATATGCTGTGTTATAATGTCTCCCAGTTTAGTGCCTTGATCATATAGGTGACACTGTCTTTTTTACTGTAATTATTAGAAATATACCGTGGTCATATTCGTTGTACTCTACCTACCATTTTTTGATAATTTTGTACCTAAATGATACCAAAGAAACTTTAAGTATCAATTTAAACAAATCTCAGCACTACGTCCTTTCCCAGCCAACCTCATTAATACATGTGCTTTATAATTCGCTGAGGGTCTCCCAGGGGTTTTGAGAAACAAGGGAACATGGCCACATTGTCTGCTTATTGGTAATATATTTGGGGAACAATGGAACACTGGACAAATATTTTGGGGAACAAAGCAAACTATTTTTGGGGAACAAGGGAACATTGGGTCATATTTTCAATAAACATGGGAACATGGACCCCCTGGGAGGGCCTCCACACTATAGAAAATATATACTACATAGCATTCCAACACACATGTGCCATTAAAACACTATACTATAATATATTACGCTATTAAAAATCACTCTGGAATAATATGTTAATGTAGTAATGTACACTGTAGTAAGTAATGTCAGTGTACTATTTTCCCTATGCACTCTATATCAAATAGAAAATTATATATAATATCTACGAAGTTATATTTCCGATAGACTAAATCTCAGCGTACTTGTATCCTTTTCTTAGATTAGAAAACCGGAAACCGGAAGTGAGAAACATATGTTTTGCAAACGTTTTATGTATAAGTAGCGAATAGTATCAGAATTTTTCCACAATGGGAATTGTCGAACGTTACAGATACCCTTTGGTCCTAACTACTGTGCTGGTTGAGCCGTTTAATCTTATTGTAAAATAAAATAGGTACTCTTAGAATGTAGTTGTGTTATACGATATTATTGAAGTATTTTATTAATATTATGTATGTATAGAATCTCAGTGAACTATACTGTACTATTCTACACCACGAACAAAGAAAACACTTGATTTATTTCTAAAAGAAATAATAAGATGTATCTCGTGCCTAACTCTGACTTTCAAACTGGTCAATATTGCAATTCTGGTAGAGTCCCGTATATTCGGTGTGCATTAGATCTAAATTTAGCGTATTCCGATTGTTATAGCAAAAACTAATGTTTAATAAAAACTGAGTCTGTCCTTGAAAATAAAAGGAGGTTATGAATATGGTATGACATATTTATAGGTTATTAGATTTGTATTGGGATATATGCACGAGTTCTTTCGCGTATTAATATTGCGCGACTTTAGGAGCGCAATATTTATGCGCGAAGAACAAGTGCATATATCTCAATATAAAACTAACAACCTTTTTATTGCATACGCATTTTTAAATTAGAACAATAAGATAGGTTGTAACATTTAATTTTCACCAACATTTTTTATTTGAAACAAACGTATCATTATTACATCATAGGAATTTTCACAATGGAATCAACAGTGTTTACATCACGTGACATACTTTCTTTGACATGAACAGCATATTGCACCAATCACGAGCGAGTATACATTACACATCCAATACATAACACACCCAATATGACTTTAATTCTCGTCAATATGGACGAATATTGACGTTTCCAATAGATCACCTTGAGCATTCGGCTCAGGTGATCTAAAAATGATCAGGGCCCGGTTTTATGAAACAACTTACGACAATTTTGATCGTAAGTTAATTTCTTAAATTCTTTACTTTGATTTACAATTCACAAATGCACGCGATTTAATTTATTTTTCTTATACATTAGGTATTTCTGCACATAAGGCACACATAATTGTCTACATTGAATGCTTAGGTGCAAAAATGTGAACAGTTTTAAAATGTGAGACTTATCGTAAGATGTTTAATAAAACGAGGCCCTGGTAATTAAGTCAACAGCATTATTTGGGTTCAGATGTTTTGAAATACGAAAAGGTAAAATGAAAACTTCTTAGATCTTAAAAGCGTTGTACGATGACTGGTAGTATTATGTAAACTGCTGTTTTTATATTTGTATATTGTATTTGGATGCATACTTTTTTTTGAAACTGTCCATTTTCATATTATTTTCAACTTAATAACAAAACAAAGAAAAATGTATTTTATACCAGAAATGGCCTAAAATTGGTTAAAATATTCTATTCTGATCTATTCCATATTTAACCCCCACCCCACCACCACCCACCCCTCCCGCCCAACCTCTCAACGCCGATGTTCTAGTATATACGGCCTTTACGTTCATAATGCTATTCAGAAGAACATATCCTATATAAGTACTCAAATGCTAAATTGTCGGAACAATCAGATTTGTTCCGTAGTGGTTTCGTATAATATATTTTGAAATAGCTTAACCCATATATGAAATGGACTGTTCTTTCTTTGAATTAAGACCGTTCCATTTATGTGACAAAGGGGTGTTTTGGGGGAAATCAGCAGACGGACATGAAACCCTGATCAGCCGGTGTGATTATTTTTTACTTCTATATACTAGGATATTTATTTTGTACATTTGTACACAGGTACATCTGTACAATAATACACCTTAATCTAATATTCATTTTATTATTCGGGGTTAGCTCAAACCTAATTTCTTTAAATAGCAGTTCATCACAGATTGTTTTTGAAGGCGAATTGCAAACAGCATATGAACTACTTGAAGAGGGGTTACACAGTATAGCGGGTTGTCCACCCCGTCATACGGTGGAGGGGTTACACAGTATAGCGGGTTGTCCAACCCGTCATACGGTGGAGGGGTTACACAGTATAGCGGGTTGTCCACCCCGTCATACGGCGGAGGGGTTACACAGTATAGCGGGTTGTCAACCCCGTCATACAGCGGAGGGGTTACACAGTATAGCGGGTTGTCCACCCCGTCATACAGCGGAGGGGTTACACAGTATAGCGGGTTGTCCACCCCATCATACAGCGGAGGGGTTCCACAGTATAGCGGGTTGCGGAGGGGTTACACAGTATAGCGGGTTGTCCACCCCGTCATACAGCGAAAGGGTTACACAGTATAGCGGGTTGTCCACCCCGTCATACAGCGGAGGGGTTACACAGTATAGCGGGTCGTCCAACCCGTCATACAGTGGAGGGGTTACACACCCCGTCATACAGTGGAGGGGTTACACAGTATAGCGGGTTGTCCACCCCGTCATACAGTGGAGGGGTTACACAGTATAGCGGGTTGTCCACCCCGTCATACAGTGGAAGGGTTACACAGTATAGCGGGTTGTCCACCCCGTCATACAGTGGAGGGGTTACACAGTATAGCGAGTTGTCCAACCCGTCATACGGCGGAGGGGTTACACAGTATAGCGTGTTGTCCACCCCATCATACGGCGGAGGGGTTACACAGTATAGCGGGTTGTCCAACCCGTCATACAGCAAAGGGGTTACACAGTATAGCGGGTTGTCCACCCCGTCATACAGCGGAGGGGTTACATAGTATAGCGGGTTGTCCACCCCATCATACAGCGGAGGGGTTCCACAGTATAGCGGGTTGCGGAGGGGTTACACAGTATAGCGGGTTGTCCACCCCGTCATACAGTGGAAGGGTTACACAGTATAGCGGGTTGTCCACCCCGTCATACAGCGGAGGGGTTACACAGTATAGCGGGTCGTCCAACCCGTCATACAGTGGAGGGGTTACACACCCCGTCATACAGTGGAGGGGTTACACAGTATAGCGGGTTGTCCACCCCGTCATACAGTGGAGGGGTTACACAGTATAGCGGGTTGTCCACCCCGTCATACAGTGGAAGGGTTACACAGTATAGCGGGATGTCCACCCCGTCATACAGTGGAGGGGTTACACAGTATAGAGGGTTGTCCACCCCGTCATACGGTGGAGGGGTTACACAGTATAGCGGGTTGTCCACCCCGTCATACAGTGGAGGGGTTACACAGTATTAGCGGGTTGTCCACCCCGTCATACAGTGGAAATATTACACAGTATAGCGGGTTGTCCACCACGTCATACAGTGGAAAGGTTACACAGTATTAACGGGTTGTCCACCCCGTCATACAGTGGAGGGGTTACACAGTATAGCGGGTTGTCCACCCCGTCATACAGTGGAGGGGTTACACAATACAGCGGGTTGGATATGTCCATCCCGTCATACAGTGTATCTCACTTTATTGCATACGCATTTACAATCTCCGTTTACTTTCAATTTAACAGGGAGCACTCTTCGTCCATCGTCCGTCGTCCGTTCATCGTCGTTAAGTTTTGCTTCAAGCGACTTCTCCTCAGAAACCGCTTGGCCAATCTTCATATGGATGATTCTTAGATGAATGCTTTTTAGATTTGTTAAAATTAGGTCAGCGTGACATCCAAGATGGACGCCATTATCATATATGGTCGAAACATTAAAAAATCTTCTTCTCAAGAACCGTTAGACAAATTTCGACAGTTTTTCTTTTAAAATGATTGCCAACACCTCCACTATCTAGTTTGTTCAGCTGAAGTCCCCGGGGTCAAAATTGGCCGTGCCCCGGGGTCTAAAGTTTGTATATTGACAGTTTGCATTATTTTCATAGACTTATATAGGAAAAAACTTTAAAAAATCTTCTTCTCTGAAACCACAAGGCACAGAGCTCTCATGTATAACATGTAGCATCAGCTTATGATCCTCTACTAAGTTTGTTCAAATGGTGACCCTGGGGTCAAATTTGGCCCGGACCCAGGGGTCACAGTTTTACATAGACTTATATAGGAAAACAATTTCAAAAATATTCTTCTCTGCAACTGCAAGAGCCAGAGGTTTAATATTTTGCATTTGCTATAAGCTTATGGTCCTCTACCAAGTTCGTTCAAATGGTGAACCCGGTGTCAAATTTGGCCCCGCCCCGGGGGTCACAGTTTTACATAGACTTATATAGGGAAACAAATTAGATATTGTTTTCTCTGACACTACAACAGCCAGAGGTTTAATATTTTGCATTTTGTATAAGATTATGATCCTTTACCAAGTTTGTTCAAATGGTGACCCTGGGGTCACATTTGGCCCTGCCCCTGGGGTCACAGTTTTACATAGACTTATATAAGAAACAAAAAACATCTTCTCTGTAAACTGCAAGAGCCAGAGGTTTAATATTTTGCATTTACTATAAGATTATGGTTCTTTACCAAGTTTGTTCAAATGGTGACCCTGGGGTCTCAGTTTTACATAGACTTGCATAGGGAAAAACATAAAAAAAAAATTCTTCTCTGAAACTGCAAGAGCCAGAGGTTTAATATTTTTCATTTGCTATAAGCTTATGGTCCTCTACCAAATTTATTCAAATGGTGACCCTGGGGTCAAATTTGTCCCGCCCCGGGGGTTACAGTTTTACCTAGACTTATATAGGAAAACATTAAAGTTTCCTACTCTGGAACTAAAAGAGCCAGAGGTTTAATATTTTGCATATACCATACTCTTATGGTCTTTTACCAAGTTTGTTCAAATCCCAGGTGTCACATGTTTTACATAGACTTGTATAGGGAAAAACTTAAAACCACAAGTCACACAGCTCTAATATATTACATGTAGCCCTGGGGTCACATTTGCCTCTGCCCCATGTGTTACACTCTAGCACCTTCATTTTGTATTTGATCTTTACCGAACGTTTTCAGTGTCTTTATATCAATGTTGTTATCACAACAGAAGCAATATTTCTTGAACAGTCTTAACCAAACTTGCACAGATTGTACATGACCATAAGATTTTAAAGAAGTTCGATAAAGTGCCAGTAATCAGGTGATCGATTTAGGGCCATTTTGGCCCTCTTGTTTACAAAGACTAAATGTTGTTTAGTTTATAAATGACCAGTTGTGATAATTATAACATGTTTATGAATGCCACTGAGATATATGTACACGCATGTTTATGAATGCCACTGAGATATATGCCACTGAGATATATGTACACACATGTTTATGAATGCCACTGAGATATATGCCACTGAGATATATGTACACACATGTTTATGAATGTCACTGAGATATATGCCACTGAGATATATGTACACACATGTTTATGAATGCCACTGAGATATATGTACACACATGTTTATGAATGCCACTGAGATATATGCCACTGAGATATATGCCACTGAGATATATGTACACATATGTTTATGAATGCCACTGAGATATATGCCACTGAGATATATGAGATATATGCCACTGAGATATATGTACACACGTTTATGAATGCCACTGAGATATATGTACACACATGTTTATGAATGCCACTGAGATATATGCCACTGAGATATATGTACACATATGTTTATGAAAGCCACTGAGATATATGCCACTGAGATATATGCCACTGAGATATATGTACACGCATGTTTATGAATGCCACTGAGATATATGCCACTGAGATATATGCCATTGAGATATATGTACACACATGTTTATGAATGTCACTGAGATATATGCCACAGAGATATATGCCACTGAGATACTATGCCACTGAGATATATGCCACTGAGATATATGTACACACATGTTTATGAATGCCACTGAGATATATGCCACTGAGATATATGTACACACATGTTTATGAATGCCACTGAGATATATGCCACTGAGATATATGTACACACATGTTTATGAATGCCACTGAGATATATGTAAACACATGTTTATGAATGCCACTGAGATATATGCCACTGAGATATCACGTTTATGAATGGCACTGAGATATATGTACACACATGTTTATGAATGCCACTGAGATATATGCCACTGAGATATATGTACACATATGTTTATGAATGCCACTGAGATATATGCCACTGAGATATATGTACATGCATGTTTATGAATGCCACTGAGATATATGCCACTGAGATATATGCCATTGAGATATATGTACACACATGTTTATGAATGTCACTGAGATATATGTAAACACATGTTTATGAATGCCACTGAGATATATGCCACTGAGATATCACGTTTATGAATGGCACTGAGACATATGTACACACATGTTTATGAATGCCACTGAGATACTATGCCACTGAGATATATGCCACTGAGATATATGTACACACATGTTTATGAATGCCACTGAGATATATGTAAACACATGTTTATGAATGCCACTGAGATATATGCCACTGAGATATCACGTTTATGAATGGCACTGAGACATATGTACACACATGTTTATGAATGCCACTGAGATATATGCCACTGAGATATATGTACACATATGTTTATGAATGCCACTGAGATATATGCCACTGAGATATATGTACACGCATGTTTATGAATGCCACTGAGATATATGCCACTGAGATATATGCCATTGAGATATATGTACACACATGTTTATGAATGCCACTGAGATATATGCCACTGAGATACTATGCCACTGAGATATATGCCACTGAGATATATGTACACACATGTTTATGAATGCCACTGAGATACTATGCCACTGAGATATATGTACACACAGGTTTATGAATGCCACCGAAGCCGTAGTATGGTTGATGACCATCTATAATACTCGAAGTTGACCCAAACGCATACAACACAGTTGACCATTCTTGTTTGGATTTTGTAACAAATACAACAGAATACACAGAAAATATATTGACCTTGTCAATGAGTTCTATCTCATATTAATTTACATATCTGGTAAATAAACGGTGTATGCACTGTGCCGTTGTTACCATCGATATAGATAACGTACAGCATAAAGTATATTAAGCCGTATGACTTAATACTAACGTGTTGAGACAAATGATTAACTCAGATCAAACGAAAAGCACACAAACGTTACAGTGCTCTGTATTACATTTTTTCATGCATGTAGTTTTCTCAATTCAACTCGACATTACAGTTAAGGATTTAGTTCAGTTTAGCCCTTTTTTCAGTTGCCGGACATTTTAAATTGTGTTTTAGTAAATATTCAAATATTTACAATTTCGCTTTACATGATGTGCGGTTTTGTTTCGTTCGCAAGATACATTTACAATTTTACTTTATATGGTGTGCGGTTTTGATTATTTCGCAAGATACACATATTAAGTTTTAATAGTACAATGAGCTGGGCCTGTATTCATAAAGCAGCTTAAGTGGAACATATTACTTAAGTTAACATTTAAGATTTTTACATACATGTATCTTTTAATATCCTTATTAGGAACACTACCATCTATTTTGAGATAAATATTTAGCTGTAGATTTTATTAGTCCCCCACCGGTCCTGTGGGGAGTCCCCCACCGGTCCCGTGGAGGAGTGGGGGGACTATAGGTTTGCACCCTGTCCGTCCGTCCGTCCGTCCGTCCGTCCTTCCGAAATGCTTGTTCGGGCCATATTTTTAATACTACAAGGCTTTGAGATATAAAACTTGGTAAGTGGATACATCTTGGGATAGTGGTGTGTCGCGTACCAAAATAAGGTCACTGTGACATAGACCTTCACTTGTGACCTCTGTCATGAAAAATGTTCCGGAAATGCTTGCCCGGGCCATATTTTCAATACTATAAGACTTTGAAATACCAAGCTTGGTATGTGAATATATCTTGGGATAGTGGTGTGTCGCGTACCAAAATAAGTTCACCTTGACCTTGACCTGTGACCTCTGTCGTAGGAAATGCTTGTCCGGGCCGTATTTTCAATACTATAACACTTAGAGATATCAAACTTGGTATGTGAATACATCTTGGGATAGCGGTGTGTCGCGTACCAAAATAAGGTCATTGTGACCTTGACCTGTGACCTCTGTCATAGAAAATGCATAGACAATGCTTGTCCGGACCGTATTTACAATACTATAACACTCAGAGATATCAAATTTGGTATGTGAATACATCTTGGGATAGCGGTGTGTCGCGTACCAAAATAAGGTCATTGTTACATTGACCTGTGACCTCTGTCATAAAAAAAATGCTTGTCCGGACCGTATTTTCAATACTACAACACTTAGAGATACCAAACTTGATATGTGAATACATCTTGGGATAGCGGTGTGTCGCGTACCAAAATAAGATCATCTTGACCTTGATCTTTGACCTCCATCATAGAAAATGTCTGGAAATTGTTTGTCTGTGCCGGTGGGGGACTATGGTTTGCCCTGCAATTCTTGATGCTCTTGTTTATCCATAACCTTATTAGCATTATTAAGAAAACGTCTTAATTCGATAGAAAAAGGTGTTTAAAAAATTGATAAAATCTGACTTAAGATATTGCTAAGAAGCTTTATGAATACGGACCCTTGTTTCAAAAATAACATGACTAAATACATACTCACGTACGAATACAATGCGCGAAATGACGCACTCCAATGTCAATAACCTTTCCACTCATAACGTATCGAGAGCCAGTCGGACGGATGTTTCATAACGGAAGAACACAATTAGGGACGATTGTTGTGTTAGTGTGATCATGTCATCAACTTAGGATGTTTATAGCAATTAAGAGGATCTAAAACACTGTAAGTACAACAGCTTCATAATTATATTAGTGTGTTTAATTATAAATATTATACAAATAGGTTAAAAAACCTCACCCGCTAAATATAAGCAAAATTACACTACAAAACCGTTTATCAAAACACTATCCAGGCGTTCAGGTCACATAATAACGTATTTGTGCCGACATAAAGTAAAGGTTTATTTACGGGTTATTAAAGTACCCGTGACTGAATATGCGTAAAAGGAATTATGAGTTGGTAACTCTTAATTCGACGCCCCAGTTTTGGGGTTGGCCTGGCTGGTTTAACCGCTTATACTGTATCTATGGAGTTTGGATTCTCAAAATATGTAAGTTATATATATACATACCTAGTCATCAGTAGGTTTAGCAACAGTTTACATATGCTATACAATGTGTCCGTTATTGGTGGGATAGCTCCTTTTGTATAGAATTATTATGATATTATATATTTTTCCTGAATCATTAATTTACATAACTATCTGCACATGATATCCTGAAGATTGAAACACCGCTCTTTATGTATAGTGTTAAGTAGAAGTAGTATTTTTGTGTATACTTTATACAAAATCTTTACATCCCCTTGACAACTGGACTGTTTAGTTTAGTTTAAAGAAGTTTTAAGACTAAGGTTATGCTATAAGGGTGTATAAATTACAACTCTTCTATTGTGATACCGCCGCGTGGCCTAGTGTTCGAGCATCCGCCTCGCAGGTTCTAGGTTCAATCCCTGGCCGGGTCATACCAACAAATTTAGTATAAAGGTGGACAGGAAATGAAGCTTTCACAGAACACGGCAACCAAAACACGCATTAACACAAATAACACGTACAACGTTAAAAATAAGAAAGGCACGTGACATCACAAATACAAATGGATTGCCAATATGGCTACCGCCTTGAAACGGTAAATGGCAAAAAGGCCGATGAGGTTTACACCCGGTTCTATGGACAGTGTAAATAAAGAAATCCGCCTCAGGATATATTCTTTAAGAAACAAGGCAGCATTTTAAGACAATACAAACATGATCATGTATATATGAATATAACAAACAAAAGCATAGAAAACCAGAATGCAAGACTTCATAAAACATGGCACCTGTAACTCCTGTGCTTGACATTCAGCAATAACGAGTAGTTTAAGGACAGATCGGCCCGGTGTCAGTATAATGTGACTAGGTGGATTTCATGTCATGTATCTACGGCATGGTATTAATATATTGCCAATATATGCATTTTGATGCATCTGTATACTATATGTACTAATGGATCTTTATTGAATTAATTACATCAACCTAACTAATTAAGAAGTTATAATGTGACAAGTGTATTATCAACTAATACACCAGGCTCTGCTCTGGTAGCTGTGTATCATCAACTAATACACCAGGCTCTGCTCTGGTAGCTGTGTATTATCAACTAATACACCAGGCTCTGCTCTGGTAGCTGTGTATTATCAACTAATACACCAGGCTCTGCTCTGGCTGCGGATATCAAACTTCGATCTCAGACTGACATTTAAAACATCACATTGGGCTGATAACTTGGTTGACAGCAAATGTATCGTGTAATTACACAGGAAATTACATCTATTGATTATTGCCTTCTATTAGTGTGACTTATTATAAATAATAAATACTATAAATAATAATACATAATTATAATAACAGAAGGAAATAATCAAAAGATGCAATTTCCTGTGCGTTCTAACCCTGAATATTTTTTAAAAGGGAGAAGCGAATAATTAAACTTCGTGGCGGGAATAAACAGGGGGCGGGAGAAAATGAAAATCTAGCAATTAATGTATGAGGGCCTAATATCGTCTTGTCTGATGGAACCACAACTGAAACGGCTACAATAAGTAACGAATTAATATCGCTTAATACCGTTTAGTCTGCAAGAAATCCTAGGGGAACCGTAGCAGATTAGATGCGTATGTATATGTTTAAGTACCTGCTGCCTGATGGTATAGGCATACAGGAAGTAAATCACTGTGGTATTCATGCCTGGTGTAGTCGAAAGGAGTTCCCAAATATATAATCCCTAACTTTTTTTGTGGTAAAAGGCATTTTTGAGTATTTAAGGCCTGTTTTTCTGGCTGAAATGACTTTATTGACTTGTTTGTGATAGCTAAAAACCATTTGCATGGTTGTATGATGATTTTATTTGTCAACTTGACAGTTTTGAAAGTGAAAGTAGAACACATTTAAGAGGTGCCGAATGAACGCAGTTTGTTCACGGTATCAACAAAGATCAGAATTTTATTTTCTTATATGCCACATGACCCCTACTATTCTCAGCAGTTTTCTAGAGAGGCAGGTCTCATGACTAAGAACATGTAAGTGAATCTTAGTTTGAACTTCATTTTGAAAAATGGATAACTAAAAAGCTTGCTCAATATTGCATTGGACTCAATGGGATTTGATTTACTTCTGGTACACCTATACTCTACATCATCCATATCATTCAAACGCACCACTACATCATCCATATCATTCAAACGCACCACTTGATGTGAACCTCATGACTCTGCGGATTACATACCATGATAGAGTAAGTCTGTAATGCTTAGATGTAGTTTATATTTGATATCATCAGAGTTTGTAGATAGAGATATTTCTATGTAAATTGTACGATCATATCATCATTCCATGCTATTAATATTACGTTATCACTGTTTAATATATATTTGTTTATTTCTCATTTTTCGTAAGCCTAGGTGAACACTAGAGCTTTGTTACGTATCAAGTTTACTTGGTTTTATTTTGTATGTACTATTAGTAATAGCAGTAGTCGTATTATTATGACTATAATGATATTTATTGTCGATTTTTAAAAAAAAAATATATATTATTTATTTATTATTATTATTATTATTATTATTTTATTATTATTACTATTATTATTATTACTATTATTTGATTATTATTATTATTTTTATTATTATTATTATTATTATTATTATTATTATTATTATTATTTCATTATTATTATTATTATTATTATTATTATTATTATTACAAGTATATGTTTACACATTATAACGTTTGCAGAATTTATCTGACATGATTTGATGTGATTTTAGTGTGTATACATGACTATATTCATTTATGGCGGCGGTGATTTCTGGATCATCATAGTATGTGTACCTAGTTTATTTTATGATTTATATAGTAGTCCAGTTTGTTTGTTTGAATGGTGTTTTACGTCGTTTTTAGCACATTTTAGCACATTTTAGGCCATATATGACGGTCGATTTTTTTATGGTAGAGGCAGACCACCTCACCACCAGTTCTGTATACCTCCGCCATCCGTAAGAATCGACCCTTTCTTACAGGTTGAGCTCCCAGTGGGTTTCGACCCCGCAGAGGCGAGAAGCGAGAAGGCTTACAACACATGTCGTTAACCCCTCGACCATGGAAACACTCTATTGTTCATCAGAGAGGCTTGCATTTTAAGACAAACGTCTCGAAACCTTCTTCTAAAACTGTTTTGAAGCGACACACGTTTACCGAAACACTGGTATCGTTTCTGATTGGCTGACACAGACACACCCGACAGAATGACAGAAAGACAATGCATAAATTAATAAATAAACAAAGAGGAAAAGTTCATCATTATACCGACTAATTAAATGTGGATGGTCAAACATACTTTAATAAAAAAAAGATATAATTTAAACAACTCAATGGGCTACGTCTATCTCGATGTTTAAATCAACCAACTCGATTAGACAATATTTTCGTGCATACCGGACAAGGATTTCTTGCATACCGGACAAGGATATCCGTCATTTTACCGGGGCTAGATATTTCCATCTCACCTTAGGGTCGAGATAAAATTCACGCGCGCCAACATCCGGTATGCAGGAAAATATGTAAAACGTTAGTAGCTGGCGGCGTCGACGCACAACATGTCTCTGATATGCAAGAAAAAGAATCTATCATGGGTATTCGGTTCAGACAGGGAATTCCAACCCGACGTATAAGGTGTTAGACCGGTGAAAATCAGCCCATTGAACACAATGCAATATAGGCTATATTTGGAGATCAGTCACAAGTTCCACAACATTCGTTCGCTTAAATACACTTTTATTCTGTGTATTAAACACATTTGGCTAGCAAACGGTCCCATATCTGGAATAAAACACCGATTCAGTTTTCAACATTCCGCGTCATTCATTCACACTATGCGTATTTTGAAATAAACATCTGTCAAAACCACATCTCTACCTAACCTCTGTGCTCATAGCCTCCAAAGAAATAATCCTGACAAACACAGTAAAATACTTACTATTCATGACAACAGACATACTACTTTAACCTCAGGTTAGATTTAACAATGAAATAGAAACTAATCTTGGGAAAAACACATGCAAACTAGAAACTTTGGATTCTTTCAAGGAACTATTTTAGCACCCTACGACCCGGAAGTATTTCCTGACTGGTCTAACACCATAAGTGTTTTTATCGGAACTGAGCCTCAAAACACTTATACGTCGGGTTGGAATTCCCTATCTTCACCGGATACCCATGAAAGATTCTTATAATCCGTCATTTTACCGGGGCTAGATATTTCCATCTCACCCTAGGGTCGAGATAAAATTCACGTTCGCCAACATCCGGTATGCAGGAAAACATGCAAAACATCAGTAGCTGGCGGCGTCAACGCACACCATGTCTCTGATACCATGTTGGAATTCCCTATCTTCACCGGATACCCATGAAAGATTCTTATAATAATTTATTACTTATCAATCCAAAATTTTAATTTCGAAGACTTCAAAGTTTGAAGTCCTCTAAGAAGCTTGTCTCGTCTAACAAAACCTCTCATGAGATGCCATCCAAATACTTAACCATTAGCGGGCTGTAGTATGTGTGGATTATGTGTAGATTATGTGTGGATTATGTGTGGATTATAGAGAAAACATCATATGGTTGCCGTACTTACACTATATTAGAGAATCCGAACGTAAAACATAACTTTGAAATATCAGTAAATGACATTTAAAGCACGTCTAAGAAATAAAAGAAACCAGTGGCAGAAAGGTTGTTTTTTATAAATAGGAGAAACCAACTTGTGAGAAATAAAAGAAACCAATCGGAAATTAGAAGTAATAAAAGGGATGGGGGGGAGTGGGGTGGGGGGGGGGGGGTCCGATCAGTAACACGTTTTTGTAGGTGGGATTGGGTGGGGTGTATACGAATCCGATCAGTAACACGTTTCTTACAAAAAGCAGAACCCAATTTGGGGTGGTGGTGGTGTGTGTGTGTGTGGGGGGGGGGGGGGGGGGGGGGGGCGGGGGCGCGGGCGGAGTGGAACTGATATTAATACCTGTAACGTAACAATAACGTCTAGGTTAAAACTTTTGTGCTATAAATCATGATTCATAAGAAGCAATAGCGATGTAACAGTTCACACATTCTCGTTTAGTCGTTTATTTTATCGGCAACAGCTTTGCTTTGCCTGTAACGTTCACTGGAGTTATTATTTACTGCGGCAGAACAGTTGTGATAGTCTGTCAGTATTCGTAACCGATTGAGATAAGTAATGCCATGAATCCTTGATAATTAACTTGTGCCAAACAGGTCCGATCTAACAACCGTTAAAAAGTCTCATTTAGATAATATGTCAATTGTAGAATTATATGACATTGTGAACAATATTATAGAAATATTTACTAAATCGTTGCATGTGTTGTTAGTATTGCCTAATCTCATTTATTTTGTAATTTGCCGTGCATAAGGACCGCATGGAAAATACGTTAACACGTTTCTATGGTATATTCGCTCATTTCAATACATACACTTTTACAATTCCAAGCATTATGATTTTCAAATCCGTGATATAAAAAACGTTGTGATAACATGTGATACATTCTATGTGATATCATCTTGATAATACATACATATAAAACTATGACTAATGTATATATGTATATTTAGCCTTATATAAAATGAAATCAATGATATGAAATGAAAAAACACTCATGTAAACGTAACCAGCAAAGAGGCATAACCTAAATTATCACGAAGAACAAAATCAGACGCATTTTGTTTGTGTATAATATGTAGCTTCGTTTGAAATACGGCAGCTGTCAGTAAGAAATCCATAAACATTAATTAGGAATTATTACAGATAACAAGAAACATATGGTTCAAAAATGCATGTTTGTAAACATAAGGTGATTAATGTGTACGTTAAGTGTTCCAACTTCACACGTGGTTTGTCAACATGATAATTTACTGAAAACAAACATAAAACTTGTCAGCAGTCCGGATTTTATAGAGTTCAATACCCAATCAAAAAGATAAACATGTTGACAAGGCGTATATGCACTTAAACAAAATACAAACACGTAGTTGTTCGTTTGTTTACATATAATAGAGTTCAAGAGTAATGTTTATATAGTGTGGCTAAAAGATAGCTGACATGAACAAAAACAACTTTGTGGCGATTAGTGTGGCTAAAAGATAGCTGACATGAACAAAAACAACTTTGTGGCGATTAGTGTGGCTAAAAGATAGCTGACATGAACAAAAACAACTGTGTGGCGATTAGTGTCGCTAAAAGATAGCTGACATGAACAAAAACAACTTTGTGGCGATTAGTGTGGCTAAAAGATAGTTGACATGAACAAAACAACTTTCTTTTTTTTCCAACAGTAATATGGCATACTTAACGTTGATTTTAAAACTATGAGGATGCAGTTGTTCAAAACAACAGTAACATAAATAAATAATAAATAAACAAATCATTCCTAACTTGAAATGCCATTTACAATGTTTAATCAAGTTTTATTTGTGTGTGGTTTAACGTCATTAGCGTCAGCAGCACGTTTTAGGCTATTTATTAAGCAAGTTTAAGAACCGTCAGACCTACATATATAAGTAGAACCAAGAAAAAGTAATAATACAATTTGTTTCCAACTTTTGGCATGATCAAGGGCTTGTTTTGTATGCACTGATAATTGTTTGGGATGTTTTGGTAAATGTTACCATGGATAGTTTTCTTGATTAAAATAAATAATTTAAAAGGATTGTTTTAAGAGTTTCGTTGATTTTTAGTTATCGATTATGAAAGACAGACGATCGAATTTATCTCACATTCATGAATAGTTGTAAAACTGTATCGTTACATTGCACGGCATGTCAAGTCGATGACTGTCGCACATACATCCGGAAATGCATCGCCAGTTTCCGTGATCAATAAATGACGCCAGTTACGAAGGACTGTAGCGTGTATAACAACTTTATAATTACATTTTACGGGGTATGAGTATTTATGGACGAATGTAGTCGGAAAATATATAATAATTGCATTCCTCCTTGAATTTACGTTTGATATTTATATTCATTTGCATTATGTCACCATGAATGCGAGGAAACGATTTGTATTATTCATTTTTAAGGCTATACACTATTGTAATGGTGTAATGCGGAATACTAGTATGTTATGTTATTAAATGGAGATGGAGACATATAGAGTTTTATTGTCCGTCATTTTATTGAACTCTCTTAAACCGTTCAAAGTTTTGCAATAAAACGTTGTCTACTTGTATAATACGTTGGAAAGTTGTGTACCTGAATTTTTATTTTAAATTTGGAAACAAAATCAAGAGTTACGGAACTTTAAATATTTGTTCTATATAAAACATATACGGAAAACAAATTGCCACGTGAACTCTTCCTAAACCGTTCAATCATGTTCAGTGAAACTTAGCACACTTGTATGAAGATAGTAGTATTCTTTGTTTCCTCCATTCCTCCTTTATATTTTTTCTAAAACATACAGGAACACTATTCTCGTACACCATTCGACATTTTACAATGAAACTTTGCACACGTGTACAGTATGTTGTGATGATGTAATAATAATAAAGACTTTATTTAACGAGAGAACTCATTTGAATCTAGTCAATCTACCATGAGGCCCTCAACAATACAATATATACAATATTTACAAGTAAAAGTGCATTTAAAGTGGTATATTCAGTAAACGGAAATATGTTTAAATAGAACTGCAAGACTTAGTCATTTACTTATATATCGGATGGTGAATCCACTGATGTGAACCAAGTCTGCTCTCTTTGTACAAAATTGTCCTAAACTGTTAAAGGTTTCCAATCAAATACGTTTATCAGTATCATTTAAGGATTTGCAACTGACGTTAATGCTTATGGGTGATTGTTTCGTTCTCTTTAAATTAACATACAGAGTGAAAATTGAAAGCATTACGTGGTCCCACCTTAATTGCATTAAGCGATGGGAAAGCTTATATAATCAAGACTTTATAACTGATATTTCGACAATAACATGCGTTAAAAAAAAAATTACTGAAAAAAATGCAATAACCCCTTTAAAATTACCTATTAAATGTTTTAACTTTACAATATGCAAACCTTTTAAGCTGAAATTAAGGTTTTATTTCATACTCCAGCCAACCCCGTTTTCTCTTCTTAGAGAAGGGGTTGGATGAGGTATGAAACTTAATACTCGGACCACGTAATGTTTTTTCTATAGTACTTGTCTCGCTTAATCCCTACCATGGTCCGTATTCATAAATATTCTTAGCAATATCTTAAGTAAACATATATCAATTTTGTAAACACATTTTTCTATCATTTAAGGACATATTCTTTATATTTTCAATAATGCTATGTATTAATAAAACCTACAGCTAAATAATTATCTTAAAACATATACTCAGTAGTGTCGTTGAGAGTTTAATCAGGATATTTGAAAATATGTAAACATCTTACATTTTGACGTTTAGTAATATTTTCTATTTAAGTTGATTTATGAATACGGACTCATGCGAAAGTACGCACCATGAATTTGATGACACATTTCTGAGTTGCGGCATTTTGTATTCTTTTCCACTGGCGTGTCTAACCACCGAACCAGTGACAGACAAGTGTACTTCAGATAGAGTAACCAGAGGGAGCATATGCTTTTTGTACTATATCGACCCTATCTACATAAACCCCTTTTTATAAAGGCACAGTTAGGGTAGTTTATGTATCTAACTTTGAAGCTGTTTACAATTTAAATAAGCTACCAACTTACCAAAGACACTATCTTACAGATTCTACGCTGTCTCAATATAAATTAGAACACTATTTACTTTACTTAGCATTTTGAGTTCTGGTTCCTTTGCAACTGCATTTAATGAAAATATCTTCAAGCTCACTACAAACACATGTGTGAAATTTCGTGGAATTATTTGGAACAAGATCAATCTGTAATTTTTAGAATGCACCATGCCTTCCTGATGTAACGTGATACACAACTCATTAAGTTTTTATGTTTCATAATCTGCTAGTCAAAATTACGCACTTTACATCTTCTCCCAACTGAAACAGTCCGTGCCAAACACACTCGTACTCGTGCACAGCTGCGTTGTTGCACCGGTGCACTTTTATAATGACTTGTCCAGAACTCTCGCGAGAGTAACCATTGTAAATTGTGCACTGATGGGTCGTTTAGCCTTTGTATGAAACCAAGTATCTATCTGTCTACAACATTTAATAAGAATTAACCACATGTATTTATGTGTTAGTTGCAGTCTTCCTCAGGGCTTGCAATTCTGCTGCATGTTCAGCTGTTCTTTCTGTTGATGTATATTCCATAGTTATAATAGAGAGCAATGTACTGGAATATACTTTCTGGAAATATAAACTCGAAACAGCCTTCTGCACTGTGTATAATAAAATAAACTCCCCGATGTGTATATTAACGTACGAGATGATCATAACAAAGTCCACATGGCTGATCATAAATTCGTGAATAAAATCTGCAAAACACGGAGGAGCCTCATCAACATTTAGAATCAAATTACAGTCTGACTTTGTTGAGTAATACGGGTGGGACTCGTTCTATTAGAGTTGATTTGCTTTAATTAGTATTCGTCCTGAACAAACGCTCGCAGTTCCTTAACCAGTGACTACGAGATCGTTCACAAGCAGAATGAAAGGAACCTATAAGATTGCAGATCGAAACATTTGTTAATATATTCTGTTTAATACGAATGTGTTGTGCAACTAACCAATTTCAACCGCCTTTCGCGCAGTTGGTTAGAGCGTCGTTTATTTCTTGTCTACTGACCTGAAGGTTCATAAAAGGCAACCTTTTTAAAAAACATATTGTGTTAAAATATTTCAAAAGGATACGAAACTACTACGAATTGCAGTGTGTTTTAACGTCAATTTTCAGCACATTTTAGGCTATGAATGATGGTCGATTTTTAGTGGTAGACCAGTACTGTATACCTCCCGCCATACGGGGAGTATCTGAAACAGCTCCATCCGCTATTTCCAGCGACGTTTCTGAAGTCATCACGCAATAACTGCATAAACAATCGTCGTATTTCATAGTGATGATTACTTGTTCACTTTATATAACATACAGAGCAAAAATTGAAACTTGTTTCTATAGTACTTGTCACGCTTAATCCCTATCACGTGAAGGTACGCATCATGCACTTGATGACAAATTACGTGAGTTGCTGACTTTGTCTTTTAAATGTTCTACTAACCAATGACAAACAATTGTACTTCAGGTAGTGTAACCAGATGCGGCATATGCGTCCCCAGACAAGTTCTAGCCATTTTACTATATCGACCCTATATCTATATAAAATACTTTTTTTAAAAGGCACAGTTAGATTAGTTTATGCATCTTACTTTGAAGTTGTTTATAGTTTAAATAAACTAACAACTTGCCAAAGACACTGTTTTACAGATTCGACAGTCTCAAGATAAATTAAGAACAATGTTTACTTTACTTTGCCTTTTTTGAGTACTGGTTTTCTTTGCAACTGCAGATTTTAATAAACATATCTTCAAGTTTACTACACCATTTCTCTGTCAATTTATACTCGAGTTTAATACTCTCTTCGGCTTTTAAAGTAACACAGATGTATCTGATTCTTTTTTACCGAGTATATTATATCAATAATGTATGTGTTTCTATTGCGGAATGGAGATGAAATCTT
This sequence comes from Cyrtodaria siliqua, assembly GCA_037043455.1. Taxonomy (NCBI): domain Eukaryota; kingdom Metazoa; phylum Mollusca; class Bivalvia; order Adapedonta; family Hiatellidae; genus Cyrtodaria; species Cyrtodaria siliqua. The sequence continues at coordinate 86,730 of JAWPHD010003228.1, forward strand.
AAAAACTGCACACCTCCCCCATCACCCCATCCCCCCCTACCCACCACACACACTCCTTTAAAACAAGTAGAAGAAAAAAGTACACGCAAGCATGTGATACTTGATTAATAAATCGACGTGTAATTACAAATGCTTGATAAACTGTCATGCTTTAGTTTTATATAAGCAATTTTGAGACTGCCATCTGCAGTAAATACTAAATACTAAAAAGAGCAGGGCACTTAACTTTTAAACTGTTCTGGGTGATCATCTTAAGAGAGGAGTGCGTGGGGGTTGGGGAGGTTGGTGCGAGGGTTGAGGGTGGTGGGGGTGGGGGGGGGGGCGTGGTGCGGGGTGCAGATATTTACAAATAAAATAATGGGACAACTGGATATAGTTTGAGCAGGATTGCTTTTTTGACTTTTCGGTTATCTTTCTTTGCAATGTCAGAAATGAAGTTACCAGCATCAACATCTATAAGTTCTGTACAAATAACTGTACACGTCATATTCCTACAGGCAGAGGATATATTAATAGTTGTTCGGGCTTAAAACATAAAAACGCGACTACTTCGATGAAAACAAACTAGATGGTGTTGACTTACATTTTCCTTTTTTTGTAATTTCATCATCAGAGGTCAGTCTACGAAACCATAGACATAATTCGAAACAACTTATGGCAAGTGTCTACGGATAGTAATATTAATGTACGACATAGATATTCGTATGAAAGATGAAATGTCTGAATTCGTGTATCAAATATGTTCGCAGATACATAATTATGGCATACAGAATATGTTATGTTGTTGGGTGGAACGTTGTGAGTGAATCAACACAGCTTTATACCGAAAACAACATAACTGTGATATTCTGAAAACTATACTTACAATTCAGTATCAATTTGTATCTTACTTGAGAGAATCATAGCACTTATGGTTTTATAGTATATACCTATTATAGAGCTGTGACACGACAACTTTATACAGTAGGCAGAGTACGCGGCTCGACTTCAGCGAGGTTTCTGAAGACACCACGCAAAGCTTGCATAAACAACCGCCGTATTACAATTTACCAAAACTTAAAACCTCACGGATATAACTGACCCAGCCATTATTAGTAACGACTGTATATTTTCCGATATGTTCAATGATTTCCTTTAAAACGATCTCGCTCTCGTCTGAAATCTAGTTCCGAAGTTGCAAAATGCGTATTATGCATGCACGTGTGGTATTTATGGTTTAGACAAACGAAATATGACGACTGTTTAATATAAAGTTATTGCGTGATGCCTTCAGAAACCACGCTGGAAATATCGGATCGAGTCGTTCCGTATACTCTACATACTTTATAAAGTGGACGTGTCATGACTCTATTGTAAGGTACAGAATATAAAACCATAAGAGCTATGATTCTCTCAGCGCCTAGTGCCATAGGGCGAGCATAAATAAAAACTATTAGGAGTAGTAGATTCTCTCAGCTAGATTTGAGATTTCAACTAGTGGCCCGACCGATGACCTCTATGGTCAACGCACGATCATAATACACTTCTCAACGTTTGATAAGCACCAGGATATCAATTCGACATTCTACGGTGGCTGGTTTTATCAACATCATAAAACTCATAAAATTTTGTTTTACGATTGATTGCATTTAATCATTCTGTTCTCAACATATCTATAACTTAAACTATACTCAGTTGCAAAAGAAACTGGACACTTTGAACATTTTACTTTACACCCTATCCTCTTTATCAAGCGACAATCCCTTAATGATTCGACCTATTGAAAAACAAATTACAACATGCTATTGGCAATCTTTGGTACCAAACATGGCATATTCATTTTGGAATTTGCCGATTTAATTCAAAACAAACTTTATACAATTAAATCTAAACAAAACTTAGTGTCCACTTTCTTTTGCAACTGAGTATACATAAAAGAACTCATAAATATCCCTTCATCTGGGTTCAAAAATAAGACGAAAAAGGTTTGATGCTTCGCCAACTTTGTGAAGTATATATTGGGTGGTGTTTATCATCATAACGTTCCTTTGAATTATCTAATGCTAGGGCTTTAGGTCAAAGGAAATTGCGGTTTTTATCAAACATACAAACACGGACCATAATCGCCCGTTGAAGGGCATTTCTTGATTTACATATATAGTCTATATTACTACCATATCATCCCTTATTTTTTAATAGTTTTATCTTTATATATTTACATTAATTTTTAATTACTACTGCATAATTACTACTGCATTTCTTCATCTTTCGTCGATTTTTGCGCACAGTATGACCTATTTATGGGTCGACGTGCCGTAAAACACCATTCATTCATTCCATAATCGAAATACGAGTACAATATAGTAGCGATGTATGTTTTCTCAATGAGCTGTTAAATTTGCGATAATGCAATATACATAAGTCTCTCTCTGCACAATGTGTACATAGGAACAGTTCCCACAATGAATGTTCAGCAGAATTCCTGCAGATAATGACAAATGAAACATGTGTTAAAGGACTTGTCAATGGAAATAACACATTTAGTAAGGCGGGAAAGTATCAGAGATAAATGGAAACAGCCTGATAAACCTTAACTTAAGCCTAAAAATAACTGGCACTGAGCTCTCATGTCAGAACTGATTCATTAACTCAATAACAAGTCAATGAAAAGCCACATTGCATAAAAGACAAAATATAAAAATTCCAATACATTATAATAATTGCAGGAACGCCGAAGTTCTGGAAATTCTGGAAATGTCAAACAAGTTAACATACGGCGTTGAATCCATTTAGCACTTTAAACAAGCTGGAAATTCGTCTCAAGGCCAGTATTGTAAGTAAACACTTCTTATTTCTGGTGAATCACCTTTGCTACTTTTCTAAACGATTACTAAACATTTCATCTCTGTCAGTTGCTTTTCGCTCGTCTTGTATAAACAGCCGTACACACGTGTTCTATTTCTTAGTTATAGTGGCAATATTGAGATATAATGGAGCAGTGTATTATGTTCAATGATTCTAAATCTATGGTGGCATATTTCTGCCACGAGATAGCTAGATAATTTATCGTGTATTTTTCTCTTTAATTTTCAACAATTTTATCTAACAAAACTTGCTGCGATACTGTCCACTTCTGACATCACGTTAACACAATAGTTAACGCGACAATAATTATCTTAAACATTTGAAATTGTGTTTTCGTAATAATGTTGACTAATTATCATGACAGTTCACGTTACTAGCTATTTAATCTTTTGTTTTCTTAATAATTCTGAATAGCTATCGCGAAAATTCAGGTTTAGATATCTTTAAATAGACTGTTTAAAAAATCCTGGTCGTGGGTAAAAGCCTTACCGTACCGTATAAATTGCCATTTACATATGGGCCTACTTTTCATACGATGTAACAATATCATGTAGATAAATTGATATCAATTATTATAAAATATAGTATATAATATATACAAAATATTAAATAAAACAATAAAAGCTGTACCTGGTATAGTGTACAGAATCCCGTAAGTTCCACAACAGTTATAACTTTACAAATATATGGACAGACAGACAGGCGGGTGGGCGGACGTACGGACGGACGGAGACAGACAGACAGACATATAGATTTAGTTACAACTTTTAAGAATACAATTAAAGGCTTAGGAATATTTAATTCTGTATATACGTAATTTTAGTTTAATACTATTATTAGTACCCTACCGGTATCGCTGGATTACACCATGAGACGATGTGTCGTGACTAAGAGCCAGGTCCCTACATTAAAGGTTAAGGTCACACATGTACTTTGAATGTCATTGCTTACAGTTTCGTGCCCGGGCTATAACTTCTTTATTTATCATAGGATTTCAATTATATTATAAACAAATGTTCATCATCATGAGACGATGTGTCGCGACTAAGAACAACGTCCTTACATTCAAGGTCAATGTAAAACATATACTTTGAAGGTTGTTGAAGGTTATTGCTTATCATTTCGTATCCAGGCTATAACTTCTTTATATGTCATTGAATTCTAACAATATTATATTCAAATGTTCACCACCATAAGACGATGTGTCGCGACTAAAAGCCATGTCCGTACCTTCAAGGTCAAGGTCACATGTTTTTGAAGGGTATTGCTTAAAATTTCGTGTCCACGCTATAACTTCTTTATTTATTATTGGAGTTCAATAACATTATAAACAAACATATTACACCATCATGAGTCGATCGATGTGTCGCGACTAAGAACCAGGTCTCTACATTGAAGGTCAGGGTCACACATGTACTTTAAAGGTTATTGCTTAAAATCTCGTGTCCGGGCTCTAACTTCTTTATTTATCATTGGATTTTGATAATAGTATATACAAATGTTCACCACCATAAGATGATGTGTAGCGACTAAGAGCCAGGTCCCTACCTCAAGGTCAATGTCATACATATACTATGAAAGTATTGCTATAACTGTGTGTCCGGGCTATATATTCTTTGTCTATCATAGGTTTGCAATAATATTACACATATATGTTCACCTCAATGAGAAGATGTGTTGCGACGAAGGCAAGGTGCTTACCATCAGGCTCAACGTCACATTTACAAGTCGAAGTTTATTGCTATATTTTGGTGTGCGGCTATAGATTTTTAATCTAGCATTGGATTCTAATAATGTTATACAAATATGTTAACACCATGAGACAATTTGTCGCAAACAACAAAAGATACCTACCCTCAAGTTCAAGGTCACACATACATTTTGAAAGTTTTTGATATAATTAACTTTAACCTTCAGGCCCAAACCGGTAGGGAACATTGCCTTGTTACTTTTGGCTTAATCTTATGTTAATGAGTTTGTTGTAATTAATTATGTCTATTTGTAATACTTAATTTATAGAAATAAATAATTTTACATCTATGTATATGATAAAACTAAGTGGAATGATACATGGTGAACATTAAGTACGTTGCTGCACGGTACGGTACGGGAAATGTTTTGCAATGTTTACACCATAGAAACATTGTTTATATATATGTATATTATAATATCATATATTTATTTTTAGATTTTATATAATTACATCTGTTTTATCATAAATTATATAAGCAATAGTATACATATCATTGATCACTTTCATAGACACTATTAGCCATTATAATATCCATGCCAGAGCACCTGCCATTTACTACATTTTTTGTTATAGTACGGACTGTACGGTATGGCTTTTACCCCCAACCGGATACGGGTATCGAACTGTTCGTGATAAGAAACTATCATGGTTGCAGAAGTGGGCATTATGGTGGCATTTAACATCACAAATTAATGACATTTAGATAATTTTATCTAACAAACTGTATAAGATTTTCGTGAAAATTCATTATTATCTCGAAACATTCATGCTGCTATCTCGAAATAATCGTGACAATTATCCAGGTATCTAGTGGCAGAAATATGCCACCATATGAATCAGAATCAAAACATCAGCATACTTCTAATGCTGGAGCATAGTTCTAATGTTGAAGGTCTACAAGCAACATAAACATAATTCTAGGGATAGATGCCTACCTCCAATATACACCGAATTGATTGATTCTTTATTTTCCTCTAAATTGGAGAGCATTCAGACAATACAATAATATACAAACAGTAACAGTAATACATATATACATGACAATGATTATTATAATTAATTTTCCGTTGGAAACCTACCCAAACACATACATATCACATCATTTTAGGTTGGAAACCTACCCTAACATATACATAACACTTACTTCTAGGATGGAAACCTACCCCAGCATATGCATAACACATAATTCTAGGTTGGGAACCGACCCCCTGCATATACATAAACATACTTTTAGGCTGGAATCCTACCCCTCCATATACATAACGCATAATTCTAGGTTGTGAACCTACCCCAACACATACATATCACATAATTCTAGGTTGGAAACCTACCCCAACATATACATAACACTTACTTCTAGGTTAGAAACCTACCCCAGCATATGCATAACACATAATTCTAGGTTGGCAACCTACCCCCTGCATATACATAAACATAAATTTAGGCTGGAATCCTACCCCAACATATACATAACGCATAATTCTAGGTTGGGAACCTACCCCAACACATACATATCACATAATTCTAGGTTGGAAACCTACCCTAACATATTCATAACACTTACTTCTAGGTTTGAAACTTACCCCAACATATGCATAACACATAATTCTAGGTTGGGAACCTACCCCCTGCATATACATAAACATAATTTTAGGCTGGAATCCTACCCCAATATATACATAACGCAAAATTCTAGGTTGGAAACCTACCCCAACATATACATAACACTTACTTCTAGGTTGGAAACCTACCCCCAGCATATGCATAACACATAATTCTATGTTGGTAACCCACCCCCTGCATATACATAAACATAAATTTAGGCTGGAATCCTACCCCAACATATACATAACGCATAATTTTAGGTTGGGAACCTACCCCAACACATACATATCACATAATTCTAGGTTGGAAACCTACCCCAACATATACATAACGCATACTTCTAGGTTGAGAACCTATCACCAGCATATACATAATTCAAGGTTGAAACCTGGTGAAAAAGAGTTGTTTCCTTTTTGGATTGCATTCTTATTTAAAACTCTCTATGCCACGTGACATAATATCGTTGAACTCATATATCAAGTTCTGGACGTATCGTATGATATACGATGAAAAGAAATTGACTTATCTGATGCATTATGATTAAGTCATGGCTTTATTATCTAGCCCTTGAACATCCCGAAGAAATTCTGAGGCGTCGGTGAGGATTACAGTTTTAACATTGACTTCCGACTCCGCTACTTTTCTGAATGATTTCTCTTTTAGTTGCATTTGTCTCGTCTTGTTGCTTTTCGGTCCTCCGATTCCATGTACACTGTGCTGTCCACTGGGCCATGCCTGTCACTTAACGTTTGGACAATAGACGTCGAGGTATTCCGCCTTGCTCACCAGCCTCGCTAGCTTGACGCAGCAAACATTGACAGGTTACCTCTGTATAGGTCATCCCTATATCACGAGGTCACCCCTGTATCAGAAGGTCACCCCTGAATCACGAGGTCACCCCTGAATCACGAGGTCATCCCTGTATCACGAGGTCACCCCTGTATCACGAGGTCACCCCTGAATCACGAGGTCATCCCTGTATCACGAGGTCACCCCTGTATCACGAGGTCACCCCTGAATCACGAGGTCACCCCTGTATCACGAGGTCACCCCTGAATCACGAGGTCACCCCTGTATCACGAGGTCACCCCTGCATCACGAGGTCACCCCTGTATCACGAGGTCACGAGATCACCCCTGAATCACGAGGTCACCCCTGTATCACGAGGTCACCCCTGTATCACGAGTTCACCCCTGAATCACGAGGTCGCCCCTGTATCACGAGGTCGCCGCTGTATCACGAGGTCACCCCTGAATCACGAGGTCACCCCTGAATCACGAGGTCACCCCTGTATCACGAGGTCACCCCTGAATTACGAGGTCACCCCTGTATCACCCCTGTATCACGAGGTCACCCCTGTATCACCAGGTCACCCCTGTATCACGAGGTCACCCCTGAATCACGAGGTCACCCCTGTATCACGAGGTCACCCCGGAATCACGAGGTCACCCCTCGTACCGGGTGTGACCAATGTGCAGTTGGCAGCAACAACATTAATCAGTTGGTAAACAAGCACAAGTTATAAGAATGTTCTGGATTCAATTAAAATTGATATAAACATTTCGTGTGTCTCGGATCGGACACAAAATGTTTCTGAATCATCTAGTATTAATAATTAATTTTTCAGCATAAAACATAATACCATATATCAATCTGGTATTTTCTCCAATATATCCCCGAGCTAAGAAGCCAGTTTGACCTTCATGAATTAATGATTGTAAAACAAGTCTTAATCGTCTAGCTATACATGCAGATGCTAACTTATAAGACACATTTAAAACAGATACTGGACGCCAGTTCTTAGATATAATTTATCTTTGTCTCCTTTTGGAATGCATGTAATTACACCCTGGCTTTGTGAAATTGGCAAATGCCCAGTAATGTAATAAAACCATAGTTAATTGACCGTAGAACAAATTGACCGATATCTGACCAGAAAATATTGTAGAACTCTACCATAAAACCAGAATTACCTGCGCTCTTGTCATTTGGCATTTGTTTCAAACTGTGAAGCATCTCCTCGTATGTAATGTGTGATTTGTGTTACCATCTAACTTAGGGATTTTACTGTTTGAAAAGTCATCGTTTAAGTCAACTACCTCTGTCGGAGGATGAGAATATAGTTTTTTAGCTCGACTAGTCGAAGAATAAGAGAGCTTATGTAATCATCCCGGCGTCGGCGTCCCACATCAAGGTTTGCGCGTAAGCTGAGTTTACAAGTCTATGTCTCTTACATTTCTTACCCTAGCACAACCAAATTTGGCCATGGGCTTCCTTATAGCATTATCTGAAGGGCTGTATAGGTAATTTTGATTCCTGTAACCCATGGGCTCCCATGGAACCCAAATTATGATAGCCCTTAAAATGTGTCCCATTTCACATCAAATTGTGCTTGCAAGCTGTGTTTGGGAAATTTGGGAATTGATTTCTTTATAGTTTGTTGTAAAGTATTGCGTAAGTAATTTTATCTTCTGCAAATTCTGGCTCCCACGGAACACAAATTGTGATGGCCCATAAATTTGTTTTACCTATTTTTTTTTATTTCTGTGTTGTTTTAGTCAATTCTTACACATTAGCTATGTTGACCCCGCCCCCACCTCCGCACCCTATCGCCTCCCCCTCCCCCACACACGAAACTCGATTTTTTTCTTCATATTGCTGTGTTGTTTGGTCAATTCTTTCACATATAGCTATGTTGCCCCACACTCCGCCCCCAGCCTCCCCCACACACTCGAAACTTTTTTTTCATATTGCTATGTTGTTTTGCTTAATTCTTACACATGTTGCACCCGCCCACTCGCCTCCCCAACCCCCACACCGCACAAACACCCGAAACTCGATTTTTTTATATATATATTTCTGTGTTGTTTTGGTCAATCCCCACACCACATCATCACCACCACCCGAATGTATTTTTTACCTTATCTCTCTGTTGTTTTGTTTTATCGGTTTATCAATATGATTCGACCCCCTCCCCCCCCCACCCACCCCCAACGCACCCCCAACCATCCCACCACCCCATTATCACCACCACCCAAATTGTTTTTTTGTTTTTTTTACATATGTCTGTGTTGTTGATTTTTATCAAATCTTCACCTATATCAATGATGCGCCTCTGCCCTGCACCTCCCCCTCCCCCTCCATTGGTTCATAAAAGTTCACACCCTGCCCCGAATTCTACTACAATTTGTATGAGATGCTTACAATAATTTTAATCATAGCTAAATAGTTTATTTTTCTCTGAAAAATCGAATAGTCAAGCTTTGTTGTTCTCCGACAGCGCTTGTTGATAAACATTCTTTGTTTCATTTTTAATACCATGTTGAGATTTAATATTAGTATTGCCTTTGGACATTAGACTGACATACACTTTGAAGTATTTTTTTTATTTTCTAGATTACTCTTGATCTTGATCTTACTTTTATAGCCTCCATCTTTTTTCTCTCTTATCTCGTAAAGTTCTTTTCTTTTGCTTTCAGATAATGAGTAATTAATATTGATATCTTTCTCTAATGTATCGATATCTGCTATAAGGGTTTGCTCACGTTTGTCTTGTGTGTTTTTTATATGCGAAGAATATATTATAGATTTTCCTCTTATTTCCATTAAAAGTGCATCAAAGAAGAGTTGATCATTTATATTTAAGATAAGATCTTCATCGAAAATACAACTTATATTAGGATTTTTTGCATATTGCTGTTTAGTCTTTGTAATAGCTTCTTTAATTTCATTTACTTATTTTTCGTCTTTTAAAAGAGAGTTATTCATTTTCCGATAAGAACGGCCTTTAACAAATGTATCAAATTAAAATGACAATATAACCAGGCCTTGATCTCTTCTATATCCCGGTAAAATATTTGTCTCATCAATATCAGTAATTAATTTGTCCGAAATTAAAAAAATAATCAATGCGTGCTTTTATGTTTTTTTGTTTTTTTTTTAAACCAGGTTAATTGTCTATTTTCCAGATGTTGATCCCGCCAACAATCTTTTAAGTTGAATTTAAGAAATAAAATATTTCCAGCGGGTTTATATTGTCCCAGATCAAAACTTGGTGGGCGGGACTTGACCATCGATACCAAGGGCCGTAGGCCCGCGGTTTCGATGTGTTTCAAGTCCCAAACACAAGATTTTGATCTCGCACAATATAAACCCGCTGGCAATATTTTATTTTTTATCTGGCATGGATTTTTATGTATTTTATATACGCATTTTCGAGAGATTGGACATAATACAAACACATTCTCACAACTTACATTGTACGTCGATCTCTCAGCACCAAACGAAGAAAATATACAGCTTTATCGTGTTTCTAACAAGTTAAATTTGTTGTTTGAACGTAACGTTGCCTTAAAATAACGTAATTGTGGCATCGCTAAAGACCACAACTCCGCTACAGACCACAGCTCCTCTAAAGTCCACATACGTTTCCGCTAAAGTTCACAACTCCGATATAGTCCACACACATTTCCGCTAAAGTCCACACAAAAACGAACGTTGCCTTAAAATAATGTAATTGAGGCACCGCTAAAGACCACAACTACGCTAAAGACAACACCTCCTTTAACGTCCACATCAATTTTCGCTAAAGTCCACAACTCCGCTAAAGTCCACACACAATATTGTCGCTAAAGACCACAAACGTTTTCGCTTAAGTCAACAAAAATATTTCAGCGAAAAACACTATTTTGAATTAACTGTTTTCTTATTATCCTAGATATAAATCCTACATGATGGCATCAAGATTCAAATCTATTTAAAAATGGTTACAAAGACACGCATAACACAATTAGTACCAAATGCATGATTCATGAATCTAAAAGGGCAATCGTCTATAAATGTAATAGGAGTATAAGTCGTTGGCCTTATGGATGGTGAGCATGTGGTATACATATGATTTGAATCTAAAAATAAGGTCACAACTTTATAATAAAACTGATATTTATGTTTTGTTTTACTTTAAAAGAGGAGGTATTTTGCTGAAATAATTAACATTTATAGGTCGTTAAAGCCTTCCTAGATGAGCAACCTGAATTTCAAATTCACCAAGAATGTGTTGTTACCTTTAGAGTATAGGGATGTTACTGTAGGTCAACAATGGTGTTACCTTTAGTGCATAAATTGTTACGCAATTTGTTTTATTACCTTTAGTGTATGTTGTTACTTTTAGTCCCAAAAGTGTTACCTTTAGTGCAGTTAGTTACCTTTAAGGCAGTTGTTACCTTTAGTTGTGTCCCATTTCACATCAAATTGTGCTTGCAAGCTGTGTTTGGGAAATTTGGGAATTGATTTCTTTATAGTTTGTTGTAAAGTATTGCGTAATTTTATCTTCTGCAAATTCTGGCTCCCACGGAACACAAATTGTGATGGCCAATAAATTTGTTTTACCTATTTTTTTTTATTTCTGTGTTGTTTTAGTCAATTCTTACACATTAGCTATGTTGACTCCGCCCCCACCTCCGCACCCTATCGCCTCCCCCTCCCCCACACACGAAACTCGATTTTTTTCTTCATATTGCTGTGTTGTTTGGTCAATTCTTTCACATATAGCTATGTTGCCCCACACTCCGCCCCCAGCCTCCCCCACACACTCGAAACTTTTTTTTCATATTGCTATGTTGTTTTGCTTAATTCTTACACATGTTGCACCCGCCCACTCGCCTCCCCAACCCCCACACCGCACACACACCCGAAACTCGATTTTTTTATATATATATTTCTGTGTTGTTTTGGTCATCCCCACACCACATCATCACCACCACCCGAATGTATTTTTTACCTTATCTCTCTGTTGTTTTGTTTTATCGGTTTATCAATATGATTCGACCCCCTCGCCCCCACACCCCCCCACCCCCAACGCACCCCCAACCATCCCACCACCCCATTATCACCACCACCCAAATTGTTTTTTTTTGTTTTTTTACATATGTCTGTGTTGTTGTTTTTTATCAAATCTACACCTATATCAATGATGCGCCTCTGCCCTGCACCTCCCCCTCCCCATCCATTGGTTCATAAAATTTCACACCCTGCCCCAAATTCTACTACAATTTGTATGAGATGCTAACAATAATTTTAATCATAGCTAAATAGTTTATTTTTCTCTGAAAAATCGAATAGTCAAGCTTTGCTGTTCTCCGACAGCGCTTGTTGATAAACATTCTTTGTTTCATTTTTAATACCGTGTTGAGATTTAATAATAGTATTGCCTTTGGACATTAGACTGACATACACTTTGAAGTATTTTTTTTATTTTCTAGATTACAAAAATACTTTGACATTTTTTCTCCCTCTTGAATCCACTTTGCTCTTGATCTTACTTTTATAGCCTCCATCTTTTTTCTCTCTTATCTCGTAAAGTTCTTTTCTTTTGCTTTCAGATAATGAGTAATTAATATTGATATCTTTCTCTAATGTATCGATATCTGCTATAAGGGTTTGCTCACGTTTGTCTTGTGTGTTTTTTATATGCGAAGAATATATTATAGATTTTCCTCTTATTTCCATTAAAAGTGCATCAAAGAAGAGTTGATCGTTTATATTTAAGATAAGATCTTCATCGAAAATACAACTTATATTAGGATCTTTTGCATATTGCTGTTTAGTCTTTGTAATAGCTTCTTTAATTTCATGTACTTATTTTTCATCTTTTAAAAGAGAGTTATTCATTTTCCAATAAGAACGGCCTTTAACAAATTTATCAAATTCAAATGACAATATAACCAGGCCTTGATCTCTTCTATATCCCGGTAAAATATTTGTCTCATCAATATCAGTAATTAATTTGTCCGAAATTAAACAATAATGAATGCGTGCTTTTATGTTTTTTTGTTTTTTATTAAACCAGGTAAATTGTCTATTTTCCAGATGTTCATCCCGCCAACAATCTTTTAAGTTGAATTTAAGAAATAAAATATTTCCAGCGGGTTTATATTGTCCCAGATCAAAACTTGGTGGGCATGACTTGACGACCATCAATACCAAGGGCCGTAGACCCGTGGTTTCGATGTGTTTCAAGTCCCAAACACCAGGTTTTGATCTCGCACAATATAAACCCGCTGGAAATATTTTATTTTTTATCTGGCATGGATTTTTATGTATTTTATACACGCATTTTCGAGAGATTGGACATAATACAAACACATTCTCACAACTTACATTGTACGTCGATCTCTCAGCACCAAACGAAGAAAATATACAGCTTTATCGTGTTTCTAACAAGTTAAATTTGTTGTTTGAATGTAACGTTGCCTTAAAATAACGTAATTGTGGCATCGCTAAAGACCACAACTCCGCTACAGACCACAGCTCCTCTAAAGTACACATACATTTCCGCTAAAGTCCACAACTCCGATATAGTCCACACACATTTCCGCTAAAGTCCACACAAAAACGAACGTTGCCTTAAAATAATGTAATTGTGGCACCGCTAAAGACCACAACTCCGCTAAAGACAACACCTCCTTTAACGTCCACATAAATTTTCACTAAAGTCCACAACTCCGCTAAAGTCCACACAATTTTCCGCTAAAGTCCACACAAAATATTGTCGCTAAAGACCACACACGTTTTCGCTTAAGTCAACAAAAATATTTCAGCGAAAAACACTATTTTTAATTAACTGTTTTCTTATTATCGCTAGATATACATCCTACATGATGGCATCAAGATTCAAATATATTTAAAAATGGTTACAAAGACACGCATAACACAATTAGTACCTAATGCATGATTCATGAATCTAAAAGGGCAATCGTCTATAAAACATAATAGGAGTATAAGTCGTTGGCCTTATGGATGGTGAGCATGTGGTATAAATATGATTTGAATCTAAAAATAAGGTCACAACTTTATAATAAAACTGATATTTATGTTTTGTTTTACTTTAAAAGAGGAGGTATTTTGCTGAAATAAATAACCTTTATAGGTCGTTAAAGCCTTCCTAGATGAGCAACCTGAATTTCAAATTCACCAAGAATGTGTTGTTACCTTTAGGGTATAGGGATGTTACTGTAGGTCAACAATGGTGTTACCTTTAGTGCATAAATTGTTACGCAATTTGTTTTATTACCTTTAGTGTATGTTGTTACTTTTAGTCCCAAAAGTGTTACCTTTAGTGCAGTTAGTTACCTTTAAGGCAGTTGTTACCTTTAGGGTTGTAACACACGTATTTGCTGTTTGTAAAGAGCGCACCTAGCGATTTAATGCTTCTTCCTGCCAAATATTGCATATTTACAAAACTTGTACATTTATACATGTAAACAACATCTGGCGGAAATATGTTTTGCATAAATTAATGAAAAAATGCTGAAACATCTTTCACAAATGAGATAACAATTAATTCAAAATTTGTGTTTTTCGCTGAAATAGTGTTGTGGAATTTCGCGAAAACGACTTTAGCGGAAAATGTTGTGGACTTTGGCGTTCGCTTTTTAGCGGAAATGTGTGTGGACTATAGAGGAGCTGTGGTCTTTAGCGGTGTCACCGTAATCGCTGTTTTGGATGTGTTTCGACGATGAACATCGTCTAAAATGTCGTTCTAACGGTTGAAGGACGTGACGTCAGAGGTCTATATAGATTTTTTTTTTAAAAAACTCCTCAGTAGCCAGTCAGCATTGAGTATTTTCATAAACCATGTTAGATTCGCTTATAATATTTAAAACTGTATCCCTGCTTTTGGGTTATTAACTTTAGCGTAATCGTGGCAATCTATATCATTTAAAATCAAATTAAAGTCTCCAGCTATTATGGTAAGGCAGTCTGTCTTTGAAATGTCATTATGCATTTCCTTATAAAAATTCGGGTCGTCTTTATTTGGTCCGTATATATTTATCAATCTCATTCTTTTTTCTAAAAACAGTTATATCTAATATTATCTTATTTCCATCTTCGCCAGAAAATTTAGAATGGAATTTAAATTCGAAATTATTATTAAAACCACACCTCCAGACTGCATATTTTACTACTAGCCGTATTCATGAGTAATAATGTCACCTATATAGAGACTATCGATAAACATTTGGTAAACACTAAGTCGGATAGAGGCTATGAAGAGAAATGTTTCCCAATAAGAAACGCAGTCGGTCGCCGCGCTAGAATGAGCTCTTCCTTTCGATTTCTTAATGGTGAAGATTTCTCTCCATAGCCTCTTTCCTATACCTGGCCTTGAATTCACAAACCATTCTTGAGAATATTCTTAGACTTAAGCCCAAGTATGCACATTTCAATCATACATATTTCTATAAGTTTAAGGGATAACCGTTCACAAGGAGGTAAATGAAATTTTAGTACTTGAGCTCAAGTCTAAAAATATGCTGATGAATGGTTGGTGAAATCCAGGCCAGGTATCCGTTCCTTTCTTTTAACGGAGCAAGTATAGTTAAATTAATATCACCGAGAACGCTTCTTAGCCATTAATGTTTGGCATTATTTTATTTTAGTAGCCGGATTTTCACGGCGTCTACATTATAACAATGCGCTGGTTCATATTCAGCCGAGTGTTTATGTTATGGTCTGTTTTAATAAGTTGTTACATGTTTTTTACTGTACCTCAGTACGAGAATGTAAACAGATGTTAAAAGGTTGCAAATATTATGTTGTAGCTAAATGATATTCAGCCCTGAAACACTGTGTATCAAACGAAAAAGTAATTGATAGCTTGACGAATAGCTTGAAATGCAAAAGGGTTTTATCATATAAGCCGTAGGATCCAGTAAGCTAAGAAATGTATTAATTTCCCATCGAAATGAAAGTTATTTTCCATAGTTTTCTGGGCTAATACTTCTCGCTACTTTGTCCGAACAGACATATTCCGACTTACCAAAAAGTTATTTTAGAACCGAACGTGCACTGTGAAGCTGCCAAAAGGGTTTAACAGATATAACCAAACTATCAATCTGCAACAAAAACAAATGTTTTATGACATAATTTATCATTTTATATTTTAAAAATGGCAATTAACGCGTGTATTTATACTTATCGCAGACATGTTGTGCAGCATGCAGCTGCACAACACTCGTAAGACGGTAATTAACTAATAAACTATAAATATCAGCTTTGCTGGATTTAACCAACAGAAAATGTGGGTTCTTACGATTATGACCACTTAAGTAAGCAAAATATAACTCTATGCTAACACCATAAGTAATATGAATCTCGCGTGAAAAGATAAAGCAAATCGTCAGCTAAAAACTGTTATATTCCAATAGATATACAGCTGATAACTAGACTTAAAGTCCTTAGTTTCTGGCGCTAATACTGATAACATTACTTCGCTAATGGGCATATGTCGAAATTATATTTTGGATCCAAGTATCGCAACACTCATCATGAAAAAAGTGCATGAAATCAATTGCTATATAGTGGATCTTACATGAGTACTCATCCATTATTGAATTTATTAAACCAGTTGGCAAAATGATATAATGCGAGGTTCTTATTTTTGTTAACGAGTTTAATAAATCCAATAATGAATGAGAACGAATGTTAGATTCTATTTATCACATAACTCACATATCGACTTTTATTTCATTTTGCCTGTCGCTTTAACAAGCGAAACCGACTTAAACCGTGGGAACTGGATCAAAGTCATTATCGAATTTTTTTGACAGCGAATACTATGCTTATTTGCATACTTATATAACTAGTGGTATATCGAAAATATAGAATGGTGTTATTCCACTCCCACAACGTAAGTTATGTAATAAAAACGTTATAGAGTAAATGACACAGTTACACAGTTATTATATCATTATTAGATCAGTTGGATCCAAATGAATGTGGTGACATTCATAACTTTCACATCGGGGCATTTGTTATAACTTTTGAGATGTTGCGATATTTAGTGAAAACAAAGGCTGTTACACAGGTATTATCTATGTCTGAAATGAAAATTCAAATCGTTGACCATAATTTAAATTAAATGAATCCGCATTGATGTTTGAAATAAAGACAGCAAGAATAAAAAAAAAACAAAAAAAAAACAAAAAAAACAACAACAACAAAAAGAAAACAAGAAAAAAACAGAGTGGATCAACTAACCAAAGTACATCATTTCATTGATTACTGATTGGGCAGTTATTTGATGACGTCATGTAAAGGTATGCATTATATAATGTGTGTCGTCAAAAGTCTTTTTTTAGATAATCAACTTGATCATTGTTCCGTGGACCCATAAATCATGGTTCTAAAGAACTTAGTTTCAATCCTCACGCTAACAACTAGAGACTTTAACCCTTAACCCTCTACATATATATAATGAACTGTTCTTTCTTTGAATTAAGGGTGTTTGAGGTGGGGGATGACTGATCAGCAGCCGAACATAAAAACCCTAATCAGCTGCGAGCTACTCGCACTCTCAGGCTGATCTGGGTTTACAATGGAAACAAAGGCTATAACCGTCTTGCTTAGCGTGGGTTAAATTATGTCAATGTATTGGTCAGTAAAAGTGTCAAAAACTACGAAATGCGTTGGAAATTAGAAACAGGTTAACCAGTATTTGCGACAGTATATCAGTCATTTAACAGTCGCTCACCATTGATCGAATGATATTTATTGCACCTCACACAAAATCCTAGGAATTTCATTGGATTTGAGCGGTCACATGGTGACCCTCTATTATTCTATAGTAGGTCAGTAGATTTCATAGAGGTTCACTAAAACAATATGGACTACAATTTTGATTCAAAGTTTAATTCATTTGCAAATAGTTCTTTAAATCGTTAGTAACAAACATAATAAGTAAATTTAATAATGTTTTTAAACTGTACCGGTCGTGACGTCAACGTCATGACGTCAAATTGTGCGAACGTCTCAATGACGTTAACGCTCCATTGTAATGGGTTAAATATCGGCGTTTGCCTTAAAAAAGGTGCTCGATGCAATAAATCAGTTATTGGGTTTGTTACTGACCCCCTACAGAAATGTGTGGGGTCAGTCAGATTTATAGGGGGACTCGAACCCCTACAGAAATATGTGGGGTCAGTCAGATTTATAGGGGGACTCGGCTATCGCCTCGCCCCCTATAAATCTTACTGTCCCCACATATTTCTGTAGGGGGTCAGTAACAAACCATAGCCGAGTCCCCCTATAAATCTGACTGACCCCACATATTTATGTAGGGGGTCAGTAACAAACCCAATAACTAAGATAGCCGAGTCCCCCTATAAATCTGACTGACCCCACATATTTTTGTAGGGGGTCAGTAACAAACCCAATAACTAATAATATAACCTCACAAAAATTCTAAATTTTAATACAGTAAATCCAATACTAACATCCGTACAAATATACATTTGCTTTGTTAGATTAAGTTCCTCAATATTGTGGTCCAGGTGCACATTCTCCGGAAAACTTGATAAGAAAAAACAACGAAACATATTTACTTATTACTGTATACTTCCAAGATAAATACCCTATACGCGATAATGAAGGCAAGGTGAATATAGATCTGTTTTAAACAAATAATTAGCTGCAAAAAGAGTTGAATAACTCATTATTAGTATAACTGGCTGAAATCGAGCTGTATATTTTTTGGGAAGTCTGTAGGTTCTTCGGCTAAACGTGATACGGAAAATGCACTGACCTTCAATTTTTAGTGTACTGTATAATCACCAGACATATATCTCAAACTTGATAATTACTGACGTCATATATTAGTTTTAACGATGTTTTAACCAAATAATTGCCTTCAAATAACTTAGGCAATATGCATTTGCTGAAGGGTGATTGGATGATATGTACACCCTTTAAACAGTTGGAAGGACATTGAGCGTTCTGTCTTTAACATGTTTAATGGGACGGATCGGGTAATTTCTAAAAAGGATACGTGTGAATCTATAAAACTAAAAATATAAAATGTCTGCGATAAAGGTGTCCGCATGCTTCCGTGATGCAGGGTCGTTTAAGAGCAATCCTTTTACTACGTAATTCCAGGGAGTACGTTATAGGGAGAAGAAACGGGTTCATAAACGCTCTAGTTTATCGATTTATGTTGTCGCGCTAGAACGCCGCCATTTACTATTTTATCGATACAGGTAAATCGATCGTAAGCGCGTTACATTTGAAAAGTTAAAATTTCAGCCAACATCTCAAATTAGGCAGTTTTTACAGCCCCTTTTTACGGCTTTCTGTTATAATCAACATCACGAAATTACATTATTGACAAAGATAAATATGTCTACTATTCACTTTTTGTTATTATTAATGCCTAATATTACCCATACTTCGTATCTCGTTTGCAATAGCTTCACACCATTTTTAATTCTATAAAATTAAAAATTTAGCTGATATCTCAAAAGGCACATTTTCATCACCTCTTTTTAGGCTTTGTCTTATAATCACCACCATGAAATTACCTTCTTTACAAAGATAAATATGTTTACTATTCACTTTTTGTTATTATTAATGCCTAAATAACCCGTAGTCTCGTATCTCGTTTGCAATAGCTATACACTGTCACCATTTTTTATTTGGCGCAGAGTGGCGCCATCTTTGTTACACGGAACCGTCTGGTAAAATGTGCTTTTAAACATGCAAACAAATACACGCTCTGTATCAGAGGACACAATGTAAATAAATAATACTTATGTTTACATTTAGCACCTTTATTTAGTTTGTAAGTGTAATAATTTATAAGAATTTGCTGTTTTTCACACACTCGCGAAACAACTGGAAATAGTCATTTTCACGGAGTAGTGAAACACATGCGCGACAACATAAATCGGCAAAACGAGCCCGTTTCTCCTCCCTATAACGTACTCCCTGGTAATTCTTTTGAAATTTCGAAAAATAACTCTAAATTTTCGAATCTTCCTTTTTAAATGTGACTTTCATTCTGATTTTTTTTTTAAATTAAGGAATGTTTGCTATTTTACCTGTCGAAAAAACATAAACATTTCACCCTTCTCCGTCGCTTTCACTCATCCAATATAAACATCCATGCACACGTGCTTTACACTCACACGTGCGTTATTTCCCCAGTCACATTGTAAATATTAGGTAATATGCATCTCTGCATCCTGTCTCGTTTAGAAAGAAAAATAAAGTCTGAAATAAGTGCATGCTTCTTGTAAACAAACCGCGTAAGTGGTAGAGCACCCGCCATGGGAGGTCGAGTGTTCGATCTCGTTCACACCATATATATAATTCAGGAAAAAATGTATTATAAGCAACCTTGCTTAAGGTCAGCATATGATATTGGTCTATACTCTCTCCGCGGCGAATTGATGGTTTGTATCTACATTTTCTGATGCTGTTTACATTAACTTAATGACGTTTAATTGGCATATATTACAGTTATCTTTGCACGTCATATAGCATTATAAAAACATCGTGGGTGCTTTTAAGATAAATTGCATACTCAACCTATACCAGGAAACAGACATGTGTTTCCAATTATGATGAATATTGATGTTTACTTATAGAAATTGCGATTATGGTGTGTCGGTAAACAAATTAAGATATTTTAATAACCATAATACAATTACGTACGTTGTTTAGCTGAAAGTGAGAACATGAAATAATCATATAATTGTTGTATATTACATTTCTGACTGTGATTCCGAGGGAATTAAACGTTGTAATTCCGTTGGGAAATAAATCCCTAGGGAAATTATAAGATTTTGCCGGAACAACTATTTTAATTACATTGTTGTGACAGTTGTAGGCAAAGTAAACCCCTAATGAATCCAGATATAGTTATTGAATTAAAAACACATTCTTGTAAATAAATGTAATATATAAGTTAATCAACACTGTTGTCGTATTACGTGATATAATTCCCTCGCCTCTATATATCTCTTTACAGAGATGCACATCTGTTCAACAGCAAGTGAAAATTGAAACCTTATCATCATATGTTACAGCACTAAGTTTGTACTAAACTTGATATCTTCGTTTCAGTGTAAACTAAATTAATTTCGGAACATTAACTACTGTTTCTTCGACACGGACAATATATTTCGAGCGTCAAAATGTATTTATTTAAACTTTTACAGTTTCTCATCATTACATACATAATATGTAATACGAGGGACGGTCATTAAATAGTTGCACTTTTACCGATAAGTTACATAATACAAAAACCTGAGAAAAATGCTCGATGTTAACGGGTAGTTTTGTCCTTGACCGATTATATGCAACAATAATTTTCAATTGGCACAAACTATTATATCAAAACCGGTCATTTGTACATAGTATGTATACATGGTGACATGGACTCAATGTATGAAGAACAACGTGCAGTGATAAAGTTTATTCTAAAGAAGGGGAAACGCGGGTTAATATTTTGAAACGATTTCAAAATAGGTTTGGAGATGCGTGCATGTCAAGTAGGACACTTTATTCGTGGGTAGCTCGTTTTCGTAGGGGTAGAACATGCGTGCAAAATAGGTCTAGGCAAGGAAGACTAAGTACCACAGTGACCCCACAAATGGTAAAAAATATTGAAGACTTCATCATGAAATGTAGGCGAGTCACCCTGCAAGAGGTTGCTTATAGATTTGGCGTTGCAAAAGGGTCCGTATTTAAGATCGTTTGGGACCACCTGGTGATGAGCAAGGTAAGTGCTCGATGGGTGCCAAAACAATTGTCACCAGACCAAAAAGCAAATCGGAAGACAAGTTCTAAAGATCATCTACCTCGTTATAAGAAGGAAGTTGATACCTTTTTGAACCATATCATAACTGGGGATGAAACATCGATTCATCACTCTGAGTCTGAATCAAAAGTTCAGTCTAAACAATCGAAAAGAGCTGGATCGCGGCCCTCAAAGAAGTTCAAACTGTCGCCTTCAGCTGGAAAAGTCATGGCCATCATTTTCTGGGATAATAAAGGTGTTCTTTTGAGGCAATATGTTCCAAAAGGTCGCACTGTCAATGCAAACTACTATTCTGATGTTGTCTTGCAAACATTTAATGAAAATTTGCGTTAACTGAGACGAAGACTTCGAATGAAGAATGTGATCCTTTTGCATGACAACGCCCCAGCTCATACTGCTGCCAAAACGGTCGATTTATTGAAGACATACAAGTGGGAAACTCTTCAACATCCCCACTACAGCCCTGACCTAGCTCCTAGTGACTATTATTTGTTTCCAGAATTGAAGAAAATGCTTGCTGGGAGGAAATTTGCCACCAGAGAGGCATAGGCCTACATCTTGGTTCTCCGAGAGTATCTGAAAGCTCCCACAACGTTGGCAAAAGTGTATAAAGAAAGAAGGAGAATACTTCGAGAACTGTCAGAAAAAAAGTTATGGGTGTTGTGCACCTATTTAATGACCGTCCCTCGTACATAATTATAACCACATGGCAGGTTACACATATTTCTACACACTCACTTATAGTTCTATTATCAATACATATGCTCCTTTAAGGCTTAATTAATCATAGATCATATTAATCACCCATTTTAAATCAATAATCCAAGGATATCAAAAAACAAAAGGAATTCTATATAAAATAACAATTTATGTGAGGATGTACTTGAATATGTTTTAAGAAATAATATTTGGAATAGAACATGTGACAGTAAAAGCCTCTAACAAATATTTACTTAAAAATTTCTTTCTTCTTTGAAGATTGTAGAAGTGTTACAAATTTAAACATATTTAGCCTTTGTATGTAATATTTTCTGATGACAATTTTTATATTTTTTAAGAAGATTTTTAGCACATTTTAAGCGTTTGGCCTTTTGTTCAGTTGACAGCAAATGAGGGACCCATCTAGCACAAATCTTCTTAATTTCAAACAATTGGTCAAAATATGATGAGTTGTGCCTTCTGAGATGCCAATATATTAGCTATCTTAGAAACTGTATACCGCCCATCTTCGTCTACCATGGCCTTCGCAGCATCAGTGTTCTCCTTTCTTGCTGCAACAACAGGCCTGACAGGACGGTTACGGTCTTTAATGCTAAGTTTACCCCCTTAAAATGTCTTATCCCAACAAAAAGACGTTCTCAATGTCACAGAAGAACTGCCATGTACACGGCACAGTTCAGCATAAATCTCTTTTGCAGGTACCTTTAAAGCAACCCTGGCTTTAATTGTAGGCCCTAATTTCAATTTCTTCTTCACTTTTCATGATAGCATTGAAATATAGCCACTATACATGAGTGCGCATAATTCAACAATGGATGTTATCGGATTAAACCGCTATTTTGCATGTACGTAGTTAGTAACAGACATATTAATAAACTTCCCACCTTAACCAATGAAGTAACCAACATATCACGTGGCACTTTAACTTTTCCTTCTATCTTCTCTCTCAATTATTCACCGATTTTGATGAGAATACATTCATAGTGAATAGCAAATGGGATTATAATAATTTAGTTTTATGTTCAAACTGTCAACATTTTTCGCTTTTCTCATAAAAATCAAGGTTTTGACATAGTCAAAGTTTCTGTCAAACTCCTTTTTTGCTCTAAATGTAAGAAAAACCAAATTACTATTATTGGAAAGTAAATTAAAGTTGTGATGGGATTTGGCATGAATGAAACTTGTATCTATAAAACTCTTCATGATATGTGTATTTAAAGTTGGGAAATATTTTGAGAAATTTTCGCACTGTGTCACGTGCAATTGAGATAGTTTTCGTAGTGTCCAATATTTTTGTTATTAGTTCTGTGGTATTTTATATCAATTTATGCAGGGTTAAATCAGGGAGTCTTTTTTGTTTAATATATTAAAAAATTCACCTCATAAATTGTTTTGATATTTGGCACAGAAGTAAACTGATATTAAACAATTGTATTATTAAAAACGTATTTCTGGAAAAGCATGCAGAGAGAGTTGTTAAAGGGACACTGTCCGTAAGTAAGCAGATATTGAGCATAACCAAATAACTGTCTGACTTTTATTCATTGAAATGTATACATGAAAACATGAGGATAGACACTAAGAAGTATGTAGGAATACATTCGTGAGTTTGAAAAAAAAAAGTTTTAATTATTAAATGTAAATAAAGTGGGACCCACAATATTTACCTTTTATGCGATCACGTGACTTCCATAGCGCACTAGGTTTTCACCATAGTATGTATTGCGTAATATGTATAGCCCGCTTAGCTCAGTCGGGAGCGAGTTCCGACAACTTTACGCTCACGCACACTTTTTACTGCGAGTTCAAACCCACGAAGTGGATTTGCTTTTTTTTTGTACCGCGATTGAATTCCGTTAAACAATATTTTTTTTAATTAGTAAATATTGAAAAATGTTTAGTGTATAATGTTGCGAACATAATTATTGGGTGTTTTATAAGTTAAAAGTTACGGACAGTGTCCCTTTAACATGCTATTTTAGAGTCCTTGACTGTAAATGATAAACTACACCTCCAACCTCTCCCTTCCAGGATAGATAAAGCTGCGCCTTTAATTATTTTTTAATTTAATAATTAATTATTTGCTGACCTTAAATTAAGATAACATGTGTGTTTGTTTGGCTTAATTGATGTTAAATGATATCAAAATGATACGAAGCATAAATTAGTATAAAACTAAATCATAGATAAATACTACAGCATCATCATGATCGCTGTTAAACACCATTCACACGTGTCTACGTACACATGTTTTATGATAGACTGGCTGTCGTTCCAGTGGTTATATATATATATATATATGTTTTTAATATTTTGCAAACTTAATCAAAATATAATCTTAAAATCCCAACCATTTCTGAATAGCTCTGAACCACTTATGTTTGAAGTCAGTAATTCAAAGGGGACTTAATGCAAACCATTTTATTTGATGATAGCTTGTGTGGTCTCAAATGGTATAAACATTAACAAACATTAAGGACTTAATTAGCCAGACTAGTGTTATGAGTGCATATGTATATATTTTAACTACGATTTACACTGTATACGAGTAATTGGATGCACTTTTTCTTTTCGTATCAGTTCATGCAGTTAAATAGACTCCAATTAATTGCAAACGACTTTGCAGTTCGAATATGCAGCAAATATGTAGGTTTAAAGGGACACACGGCAATACTGAGTGTTATAAAACTCGCGGCGACGTCCCTTATTCTTTTTACATAACGTGTATATATTTGCAAAATCATTATTAATAACATTTATTAGAATAGTTCAAAGCAAATTGTTTTTGCATATTTCTAAGTATTGATGATAGTGCACCAATGATTTATTTAGACTTTAGGTATAAATACCGAAGAAAAAATGAACCTATTCAAATTTGATTTCCCTGTTTATGTACAGACAGGTTTAACGTTAAAGGGATACTTGATAAACAGCTCGGTGTGCTATTTTAAATGTTTAATAAATTCTTAACTATTGCCGCGTATCACTTTACATCGTGTTTATTATACCTGTTAATAGGTATCTGTGTATCTGGTGTCGAAGGTTTTGACAACAACAATGGCTTAAATGGGGTACATCAGGGATTTTTGGGGTGGCTAGGTGTCGGACTAAAAATTGACAAACAGGTCTAAACATAATGCATGAGTCTGACAAAGACCCTTGATTTACAAGGAAATTCAATTAACAACGTAATATGTGCTATCCTAGGTTACGTACCCGGGTTAATTTTATCATTTTACACCCGATTTCATTCAATATATATGGTGAATTCAAATTTAAGAACTAAACAACACATTCCTTCCACCATAATTTGAGTGATATGACATTATTATAATGAATTGATTTTTTTTTTGAAATTTAAGATTCTTCAAGGAAAAGTCAGATGTACCCCCTTAAACGAGTTAGTGGAGCGCTGTGATCTAGTGGTAGAACGTTGGACCTATGATCCAAAAGTCGTGGGTTCGATTCCCGTCATTGCCATATGCGTTGTGTCCCTGAGCAAGACACTTTATCTGCATTGCTTAGTACTGGTTCTACCCAGGAAGACATCGAGAGTGATTCAAATACGTTCATAGAGCTTTCGTTACAATCGATGTAAAATAAATAAGTTTAAACTAAACGAGTTTATTGACTGCTATTAGCTTACTTCAACGTTTGTGTATACATTTAAGTGTCGCCGTTATGTAAACAAATGACGTGTGTTTGGACGTCTGTCGTTCGAACTTTATTTGACTACTTTTAAAGCAATAAATCACTTTTATTTGATTTAAATTTACAGGATGTAATGAATTTTCGAACATTTGGACAAATAACAGACGCGTCCTCCCATGTAAACATTTGTTTTCAATACGCGAGAAGAGACGCTTCCTCACACGTACATATTTATTTTCAATGTGCGAGTATGTTCTAGGAGAACTCTAAACAGAATTTTGGCATAAGAAGAAGAAATACATTAATAAAGTGTGATTTATTGCAAATTCCAGATGCACTAAATTTCCATAATACGGTCGAGTTTCTAATTAATGCGGAAAAGATCAAAGAACGTTATATAACACTGGTTATATAACACCGAGTGCCAAACATACTATACATGATATTAAATCAAATAAGACGTTGATTTATATGATGAATTTATACATCTCAAAACCCGGAGGAACACTTAAGTGGGATCTTGAACAACAAAGACGACATAAGATAACAGGGCAATAAGAAATCCACTTAATATTTCGCCTTTGTCTTGTTAGCAAACTTTAATCGATGGGAGCGTCTACTTGTAGCCTATGCTCGTGTGCCACACTGCGTCATACATATACTTCTTCATTTCGTGATACGTGAAATTATGGCGATATCATCATATAAAATACCGAACTCTAGATGATAAAAGCTCACACAGAATATTTACTCGGCGAACTTGTGTAGATTGCAGTGTGAACTTGCGTACTTATATGTATTACTTCTAACGCAATAGTTTAATAGTTTAAGTGGATAAAGTGTTCTTAAACAGGATATTTGCTTTGAAGGTTTATAAAAATGTATGTGTATGTTTAAAGATATAATCGACATATAATTGAAATCATGTTTTCAAAGTTTCAAGTTTCAATATCCAACATGAATGTGAACCAAATTCTGACCTAATTAATTTATATTTATTATTTGACTTTAGAAGGCATTGACCTAATTTCGAAATATATATGATACATCTTGAGAAGTATCGGCCATAAACTTAGAATTTACCTTAATTTAATGTTGTTGACCTTAAAAATCGGTGATCCAGGTTTAAAAAATGTTTTCTCAATTTGGAGGACAATGTATGAAACAGTTCAATCCGTCAGCGGAAAAACTGTCATGTAATCAATGTATGTTTACTCACTTTCCACTGGTGACTGAATTCTGCCAGTTTCGTTCGTTCGTTTAAGGCAGGAGAATTAACACACGGAAAGTCGAGGTATATTTATTGACTTCGGGGTCGAAAAGGTGTACCGGAAGTAAAACAAATCCCATTGAGTCCTGTACAATATTTTCCAAACTTTCTAGTTTTGAAGTTCAAACTAAGATTCACTTGCATATTCTTAGTCATGAGACCTTCCTCTCTAGAAAAGTACTGAGAAAAGTAAGGGTCATGTGGCATATAAGAAAAGAAAATGCTGATCTTTGTTGACACCGTGAACAACGGCACCTCTTACATGTATTCTACTTTCACTTTCAAAACGTTCAAGTTGATAAATAAAATCATCATACAACCATGCAAATGGTTCTTAGCTCTCACAAACAAGTCCATAAATTCATTTCAGCCAGAAAAACAGGCCTTAAATACTCAGAAATGCCTTTTATCACAAAACAAAGTTAGGGATTATATATTTGGGAACTCCTTTCGACTGCATCAATAGTGATTTACTTCCTGTATGCCAAAATACGAAAAGTCGAAAGGTGAATGTTTCGACGTTTCGTGTTTTCGACCCCGATGTCATGCAACTACGTGTTTCTACTGTTCGTGTTTTCGTTCTTCTACCCGAAATAAGCGAATTAATCTACGAACACATGATGATTTTAGTCTGGATCTTCTGCGACGCTTGCTTTTTCTTAAGACAAACGTCTAGAAGCTTTAATCTACATTTTGTTTTGAAGCGGAAGCCATTTTACCGAAATACTGGTATCGTTTCTGATTGGCTGACACACACACAGCGGAGAGAACGACAGAAAGACAATGCACTATTTCATTAATTAATCAATAATTAAAGAGACAAACTTTTATTATTATTATTATGTATTGACGAACTAAATGTGGATGGTCAAACCATAGACCCAAAACCAATATTTGATGTTAGTTATGAGGTCAAACATACTTCAATAAAAACAAAACAGTTACGTACTTGTGGTTCCGGTTTCAAATATTTTTCTGCACAAAGCGTCAAGACGTATTTAAAGTCAAGTCTAAGATGATCAAAGGAATATTTAAGTTGCTATCATAATTAAAGTTGTAAAATGAACACTTAAAGTGACCCAGCTGTCATATTTTCATCTATCACAGGGAGAGGTATATGACAACATTAGGCGGATAATAAGGCCGTGGTGGGACTAATTAGCACGGTGATTAAGTCATTAGCATACAGGAATTATAAATCGAGTGGCTTATTTAATCAACGTGGGTGAGTGCGCAAACTGTTAATTATCATAATCCATAACTAAATGACGTAGAGGCGTGTGTACTATATGGCGTGTGTACTATATGGGGTGTGTACTATTTGGCGCGTGTACTATATGGGGTGTGTACTATATGGGATGTGTATTATATGGCGTGTGTACTATATGGGGTGTGTACTATATGGCGTGTGTACTATATGGGGTGTGTACTATATGGGGTGTGTATTATATGGGGTGTGTACTATATGGCGTGTGTACTTTATGGGGTGTGTGTACTATATGGGATGTGTACTATATGGCGTGTGTATATGGGGTGTCTACTATATGGGGTATGTACTATATGGCGTGTGTACTATATGGGGTGTGTACTATATGGGGTGTGTACTATATGGCGTGTGTACTATATGGCGTGTGTACTATATGGGGTGTGTACTATATGGCGTGTGTACTATATGGGGTGTGTACTATATGGGGTGTGTACTATATGGGGTGTGTACTATATGGCGTGTGTACTATATGGGGTGTGTACTATATGGGGATAAAAAAACTCATTACGTTTTGACCAAATAGTTTTTATTCACGATGTAATTTCCGTAAGGTTTGCATTGCAATGTTATTTTAAATCTTGTATTAATAATAATAGTGTAATTATTATTATTATTATTATTATTATTATTATTATTATTATATTATTATTATATTATTATTATATTATTATTATTATTATTATTATTATTATTATAAGTATTATTATTAGTATTATTATTATTATTATTAGTATTATTAGTATTATTAGTATTATTATATATTATTATTATTATTATTATTATTATTATTATATATTTTATTATTATTATTATTATTATTATTATTATTATTATTATTATAGTATTATTATTATTATTATATTATTATTATTATTATTATTATTATCATTATTATTATTATTATTATTATTATTATATATTTTATTATTATTATTATTATTATTATTATTATCTTATTATTATTATTATTATTATTATTATGTATTATTATTATTATTATTATTATTATTATTATATTATTATTATTATTATTATTATTATATTATTATTAGTAATATTACTATTATTATTATATATTATTATTATTATTATTATTATTAGTATTATTATTATTATTATTATTATCTTATTATTATTATTATTATTATTAGTATTAGTATTATTGTTATTATTATATATTATTATTATTATTATTATTATTATTATTATTATTATTATTATTATATATTTTATTATTATTATTATTATATTATTATTATTATTATATTATTAGTATTAGTATTATTATTATTATTATATTATTATTATTATTAATATTATTATTATTATTATTATATTATTATTATTATTATTATTATTATATTATTATTATTATTATTATTATTATTATATTATTAGTATTAGTATTATTGTTATTATTATATATTATTATTATTATTATTATTATTATTATGTATTATTATTATTATTATTATTATTATTATATATTTTATTATTATTATTATTATTATTATTATTATTATCTTATTATTATTATTATTATTATTATTATTATTATTATTATTATTAAAGTACCATTATTTTTTACACTGATCACCCTCAAAACAGAAAAGATAATACCCATGAAGAAATGTAAATTTCAATTAATATCACTTTCTCCCTGATATTTCATATGAGTTTATTTATATTGCTTTCTAAACAATAATTTATTACATTCTGAATGCATTATATGAAATAATATTAATGATTTATAAACACACAAAAACGATTCGAGTCCGGTTCAAAATATTCAATAAACAATAATTTAATCGGTCGTTTCATGGGGACTAATATGAAGCTGAATGGTGTTACGATGGTGGTATTCGTATTGGGTTTACACCTATTATTCCAGCAGACCTCTAATAGTGTTAAAAGAGTGATTATACGAATACTACTTTTTTTCCAATGTTAATGCGGAAAGTCAATGTTCGATACAAATTGTGTGGTTAAGTTACGGTACATAATATCTGCATAAATATGTGTAATAAGCCATAATCTATTACTCGTAGGTCAAGAGCTATCTTCGATAACATTATATCATATGTTTATTTTGTATTCGATTTTGGATAACAATGTGTGGTCGACTATTGTATAAGCGCACATTACTATGACCAATTGATCTGTCTGGACATTGTATTTCTGCCATCTCGTGTCCAGGTATACCATCGTAATCCACCTTCTTAAATCTAGAACGCGGCGGTGGTGTAGATCACCCGACACACATGCTGGAGGTCGTGGATTCAATCCCCGGCAGGGTCATACCAAATCATTTATAAAGATGGTAATAGTAGCTCCCTTGCTTGACGCTCAGCATATAAATGATAGTTTCAAGACTGGTTGGCCTGGTGTCAGTATAATGTGACTCGGTGAGGTATCATGTCATATGTGTCTACCGCGTGCAATTTCAGTGTGGGCTTTATAAAAGTGAGCATAAAGCTCACTGCTACAACACTCATGATATGACTGAAAGATTGTTAAATGCGAAGGTTAACCTCACACGCAAGCACGCACGCACGCACAGACAAAATACACACACATACACACACACACGCACACACGAACGCACGCACACACACATATACACACACACACACATACATATTATGTCTAGGCATGAATATGGCCAGTATATGTATGCATGGCTGTTTTATTTATTTATTTGCATTTTACAGAAATTTCTAAAAATAATCTTAAAATAAATCTATTTTGGACACTCTTCTTGGGCTGTCTGTACTACAATTCAGCCAATGCATACATTTATCTGGGGCGTACTGTTTCAAAATACATACGTGTATGTAAAACGTGAGATACGCTTAATGCCCAGTCGTGACGGAGGTTGCAACGACATTGTCTAAATAGATAAAAGAGCATTGCATTCGTTAGTAAGGTAGGCTATTTTCGTAAAAGACACGCTATTTCTGAATACAGCACCTATTACCTTTAATGTTATGACTGAAACATCGTGTTTATTAAATGTTCAAAATGAAAAGAGACACGTGCCATTTATTAAACTTAAGATAAATGTTGTAACTTTTAACATTCGAAAGAAAGTATAGGGTAAGCTATGACCTCATTATTTAGATTTGTTTCAATTTCAAATTGTTTCATACACAAGCCTATATTAATTGTCGACTGAAAAAACTGCAAGTATTTTTAATATAATACAAAGACTTTCGGTATTTATTTTCTTCTTCAAAAATGGAAGTGTTACTCAAAAAAAGGAACATATTGCATTTATTGCTTACTGTATTTGTATTTTCGAATTGTTCGTGAATGTTTAAAACACATCACGATTTTTTGTGTAAATATTTAAAAAAAAAGTTGACGCTAATGGACATATATTGAATCTAAATCTATGTCGTATATATCACAGAGAAAAAGTTGTGATATCTGCCACGGTTGCGACATGTGCCAGTTGTGACATGTGCCACGGTTGTGACATGTGCCACGGTTGTGACATGTGCCACGGTTGTGACATGTGCCACATATGCGCTACTTTCTTATTACTTGCGTGTTTCTTTCATATATACATCATGTTATTTACACATTTGCCACAAATGTAACGTGATACATATGTGACACATAAGTATGTATCAAATATATTTTTCAGTTTAAAATAAAAATACACCTGTGCCACATATGAAATGTATACATATGTATTGCATATGCAACAGCTTTAAAAAAGTGTAAAACATACGAATTTCATGCCAGGATATTGTTCTTGTGTATACATATTAAATGCTGTTTTCTAACTGGAAAACCACATAGAACACGCACATTTCAAACGATTTTAGAAGAATAAAAACTGAAGAGATAGATTAATCAGGAAGTTACACAAAAGGGCTCCAGGTGTTTTGGAATTTATACACTTACAAAACAAATCGATGATTTAAATAAGGATCTATGAATGCAACGTTAACTTCTGAAGATAACTTCAAATTACACTCACAGTAAGATAGTTATATATACGTACACAGGAGTGTGACCGACACTGATACACTGTAGATAATAAAAGCGTTATGGTAAACACTTCCCAGGAATATATCATAGTTTTAAAATGATTAAAATCTCTCACTTGTTTCACTCCTCAAGACAGTTAGTACCAGAGCACCGGGATAATTGTATACCGCACGTGAAAGAATTTAAGCGTGGATCCTGCAACGCATAAGTATATATACAGACAGGGCATGCAACCTGCATACCGTTTACTTTAAAGGGACAAGTGACGATCTGGAGCAGTTAGTCGAAATATAAATGAAAACCATTCATGTCACATGCATTAAAGGGGCACACGGCAATCTGGAAGTGTTTATCAGCGTCTCGATTTGATTATGCAGTATCATTTTGACTTTAAACCCGCTTGCATAAAAGTAAATAATATTTTGAGTTTAACTTTTCGTTATTTTCCGTCATATTCTACCACAAGTTAAAGTGTACTTTTGGTGCAATATAATCAATAGTTAAAAATATCCAAAAATAATTTGCTTTATATTATTCTTATAATTAATATTAATGATTGAACAAATGCAACTTTTGTAGGAAAACGAACTCTTTTTTTTTTGTGTGTGTTTTGTTTTTGTAACTAAGATTGCCGTGTGTCCATTTAAAATGAGCCACGTGCGACTTTCAGTTTATTATTGATAAGCATGTTTGATCTGTGAAAATAGTGAAAAATCGACCGACATTTATGGCCTAAAATGTGCTAAAATGGTTTTTGATAAATTAATTTGGAATTTACATGGCTCACATTTGTACATATATTTCAATTAAAGAGTACTACGAATTTATTAGAGTATTACAACATTAGCTTGATCTATATTCTAATACACCCGCACTATATAGCCTAGTTTAAAATATCTCGTTATATTGAACGATATATCACTGTAACTTTTGCAACGTAAGGAGAATAAGCATTGCGCATTGCGCATTGCGCATTATAACGTATGCAACGTTAGGAGAGTAAGCAAAGCAATGCGAAAGATTTCAGATGTGTGCGTTATTTTCACATTTTAGGGGTATTAGAATAGAAATAGAACATCGTTTACTGTGAATTATCTATAATATATCACGGTTTGTCATTCAATTGTAAACAATGTGGAATTATTGTTTACAATTGAACTCGTGATATATTAAACGAGAATTCACAGTAAACGATGTTCTATTTCTTAAATATAAATATATTAAAAAAAAGTTCACTTTGGGTATAAATAAAATATCTTTGGACTATTTTTTGTATTAGGGCAAACACATGTGTAAAGCGGATTAGTTATTGAAATTGCCTCCCTTGTTGTTCTAAGTTGTTAAAAAAAACTGTAAAATCATAAAATAAAAATAAAATGTGTTGTTTTGTCGTGAATAACAGATTTTATTTCATCTCGAAGTGAGAAAACATCTGTTTACAATTGAACTCCAAACCGTGATATATTAAACGATAATTCACAGCAAACGATGTTCTATTTCTTAAGTAATGATTTATACGGCAAAACCTAGCCGAATCGACGATATATACGATATTAAATCATATGGATACGCGATCTAGTTTAATGCATGCACATTGCATGTGACGGTTTTATTTGAGTTTGATTTGAAACCCTTAATTTGAAACCCTTAATTCTTTCAAATTGCCCCCAGTCCCTTTAAACCACTAGATAAAGATTTCACTTCCCGCAAGTGGCAATCACTGTGTGCTACGTCATCTAACCAGCAATACAGTATATTTAGTTTCTTTCTGACTTTCCAACTGTGTGGAAGTTATCCTATTTTAAGACGATTGATAAGGAAACAATCTTGCTATTCCAATGAAGCGTGACTCTGTATAACTATCAGTTACTGTAAACACTGCATTCGTTGACAAAGAAACCGAAGAAAAGGTGTCAGGTTAATGACAAAAGTAAATTCTTATTGGATGCGAACTAATGTTGCGGGTAATCTTTGGTTAACATGGGAATTAAATCTGTGTATAGTTTTGAGGTAAGATTTAATGTTTATTTAAAATTATATTTATTCAGTTCTCATGCAAAAGCATACCATCTGTCATTAGTTGTTTTTCTTTACAAATTGATAATGACATATGTACGTGAATGTTGACGAAACTTTTACTTAATGTAAGATTTTAAGTCTTTCTACACTCCCTCCCCCAACTCCCACCCCAATCCCTACGCACCAAACTAGCACACACACTGCACTGCTGTTTTAGTAAAAAAAAAAGTCTAAAGATATAGCTATAACAGCGTCATGCACAGACATATTTGTTATTAGGTCTGTGCGTCATGTTATCTATAGAAATGAGAGATAAAATGTTTTCGGCAGATTACTTTTGATGGTAGAACTAATATCTAGTTTAGAGTCAGATCATTCACTTATGACTCAGATGCGTACACTGTGACTCGCGACCTATATGTGCACTTAAATTAATTATGATATGATGTCATAAATTGTATAATAACTAATTGATTACGCGTAGGTGTCTGGAAGAGTGAACGCCCCTGGCTAGATAAAAATATAGCAACATAACAAACTTTAAATCGAACACATACAGTTTGACTACACAGCAAAGAGAGACGCACCATTACTGTGTATATTGGCAATCTATTATGTTCAAGTTATTTTTTAAATATTGGAATCTTACTCTTGACAGTGAAGGTAACACATTAATCAGTTTATTTCATTTACATAGATGATTTTGCATTTTTCCTTATAAAATAATGTATTTCTTACGCACACTATTAATTTCTTTGTTTACAGACTTTGCGGTTGTAAAAAATATCTACAAATGCAGTTATAGGCCTATACATAACGGCAGCCCGGTTAAGTTTTTCGGTTTCGTGATCGACACTAGTTTGAATAACACACATTCAAGGTCCTGCATTGTTACAATTTGATATCGGTATGAATGCATGCATACACAAAAGTTCGAAATATAACACTTAGTACAATTTTGTGTACAATTCATGTTCTAGTTTATAAACCAGTAACCGGTACATCAATGTCAACAAACTATCTGTGTTTGAATGGTGTCTTACGTCATTTTTAGCACATTTTAGGCCATATAAGACGGTCAATATTTTGTAGCAGAGGCAGAAGATACCATTTTTCCTGGGTAGAACCAGTACTTTATACCTCCCGCCATCCGTAAGAATGGACACTTCCTCACTAACAAGTTGAGCTCCCAGTGGGATTCAAACCCGCAGCGGACGCTGAGAGCGAGAAGGGTTACAA
Organism: Cyrtodaria siliqua; assembly: GCA_037043455.1. NCBI lineage: Eukaryota > Metazoa > Mollusca > Bivalvia > Adapedonta > Hiatellidae > Cyrtodaria > Cyrtodaria siliqua. The sequence goes on from JAWPHD010003228.1 coordinate 122,695, forward strand.
CGCAACGTCGTTAACCCCTCGACCACGGAAGCGCTGTTAACACAGACTGAACAAAATCCATGGCTTTGCACTGGTAAATTACACTATATGTACATCAAATTGTACTATATGTTCTATTTCGAACATTTGTGATTGCATTTCTTCTACTAAACTGACCAGCCAAAAATGATTTGTTTGCATGAAAGTAAATCGAACGTCTTCCCTGTGCTGCTTTTTTCGCCCATTTATACAGAATAAAAGCACATCAGTTTACACAAGCGTAGCATATATTTCCTGAGCTGTTATGTGTTTAACATTTGTAGTTATATTCAGGGCTCACGCTACCATATGCCATGGTCGACATTTGCGATTATTTTATAATACTGTCGACTATTTCAAAGAAATGTCTACAAAAAATGGTGATTATTTTATTTAAAAAAAAAAGATATATATTTTTTTCGTATAATTGACTAACTAATAAATGACCGCAATACACATTATATAATCCGTCCACGCCCCCTCTGATGTCGCCACGCGCTTGCGCTTATCAAATATGGCTTGTAAAAGTCGTTAATTCCCTTAATTGGCACTTCCTTGGCGGATAATCGGCATTGTTGATACACGCAGGTGTCAGACCAGTCAGGAAGTTATTCCGGGTCGTAGGGTGCTGAAATAGTTCCTTGAAAAAATCCAAAGTTTCTTGTTTGCATATATTTTCCCCAAGATTAGTTTTTATTTCATTGTTAAATCTTACCTGAGGTTAAAGTAGTATGTCTAATCGTCCGTATTATTTTGCAATTAATGAATTACTTTGGCACTAATATAATATTAGTGCAAAAGTAATTCATTAATTGCAAAATAATACAGACGATTAGTAAAGAACACTAACCCCTAAGCCAGATGCATAGCCTGCCCTGAAATTTAACCAAGACAAAAACACTTATAGTGTCGTTCGTGGGCATACCCAGAGATTTCTTCACCTGTGTTTTAGTGCATTTCACGGACACACATGTTGAATATATGGCTTTTTATATTCCTTCCAGTGCCTTACTCAATGTGCGCTACCTTCCCAAAATGATATTTATTTTATTATACCGAAATTCCCTCGTGCCAAAAATAAGGTTTATTTTCAGTACAGGTTTCACTTTGCTGGAGATATTTTTTTCTTCTTCAAACGGTTGCTACGAAAGATATATTATTGGATTGGAAATAATTTAACTTATAAAATGACTGGTAGTTCATTGAAATCGCGGTAAAGTATTCCTGAAGTTATGATGAACAATAGCAAATTCACCATACTGAGCCGATGGCGTCGCCGAAACAGTACGCACACCAACGCGCAAGGAAGCTGCGCATGCGATACTATTTTTACTACCACCCTGCGATTTACTTTCACTCTCTCGTCAGATGCTAGTAGTAAGAATTTACACATTGTTGTCTATGGGGATTTAGCAAGGGCGTAAGCCGTTACATATGTGAGGTAAAACAAAGCATATTATATCAGCGGGAGTCGAATACGAGTGACATCATCAAATGCGATAGTAGTTGTATTGAGTTCAACCCCAATAGCGCAAGGGTTCTCTGTATTTAAGCCATATATTTATGATATAATAAACAAATATATTACTATCCTGTTCTCTCCTTTATTTCAGATAGTGATACACAACGCAAACCGCATACATAGATGGGAAACTAAATAGTGATACAGACGGACAAACGTACATGATCTCCACTGATGCTCGCAGGGACATCATGTCAAACAATTAGTAAATGAGACACACACAACCATACTGTTTACACGATGATGCCGAACTAATGGATTTACCAAACTAAAGTAAAATGTAAATGTAGTTTTATTAAAAGAAAAAATGATGACGAAACGTGGTGGTTTACTAAGAACACCCAGCTATGTAGTCACGGTTCAGAATCCGGTTTTCTAACTGAAAAAACAACAACAACAACAACAACAGAAACAACATGCAATAGATTGCTCTGGGTTTAGATGAAGTCATACGATATTCTTATCTCCGACAGAAACGTTTAGAACCTACAGAAGAACGTAGCATGCGTACTGCATTAATATTTAATTTGAGGTTATTCAGCAATGAACAGCAATACAGAAACAACGTTAAAGGAGTTGTAGGATTTTAACTAAAATTCAAAATATTTTGAGATTCATTGGAATGGAAAACCTTTGGAACATAACAGCATGGAATTATAAAATTGTTTCATATTTAACAAATACACCAGGGAAATAATTAATCTATGCGATGTTTTGCGAGCGAGAGGCGTATTTATAAACGGTTTGAATCGAGCAAATATTGTTTTTTTGAAGACGAATGTCCCAGAAAAGACTATGTGTACAGAGTATTTGTGTGTAGATATACTTGACGGATACTTTTGATCAATTCGTGCCATTTCAGAGAAACTTCGCAAAGATTGCTAGTATATAAAGCACGTTGAGAAAAACACCAACATGTTTACAAAGATACCAGCGGAGTGGCGAACATTTGAGGGGAATGTGACCCTACAGGAGCTAAATGATCTCCTTGTGGAACTTCATATTCCGACTATAGTATTCATTGCAATTTTAATGGTGGTCGGTGTATTCGGAAACAGTCTGGTAGTGTATATATATACAACAAAATACCGACCCTCCACCCATCGCTGTTTTATCCTGTGGCTGGCATGGATAGACTTGATCGCGTGTATCGTCGGCATGCCGCTATTGCTTGTCAGTTTGGTGTATCCATACATGTTTCCGTCCGTGGAAGTGTGCAAGACATTCCGATTTTTGCACGTGTTTTTCGTAGTGAGCTCGGCTTTTATCGTGGTGACTATCGCTATTGAACGCCATCGGCGAATATGCTATCCCTTTTCATTGGAGATGTCTACGCGAAAAATAAAACTTATGTGCTTGGCGGCGTCATTCCTCGGCTGCGTGTTTGCTGTTCCCGCCATTTTGGTGTACGGCGAGGCGAAAGTTGAAACCGGTGTGCACAATATTACCGGCAAGGAATGTTTCATAGATCCAATCTATGAAGAAAGTAGCTTTCCCAAACTGTATTTTATGTTACAGTTAGTTCTGTGCCTCGTGTGCATGGCAATCCTTAGTGTGTTCTACTATCGGATTGCGACCCGGATATGGTTCCATCATAAGTTTATACGAGAAAATACATATTCGCAGACGCCAACGACGCCGGATTTACGGAAAGGTATATTAGAGCTTATCTGCTGAACCAAACTTATAACGCAACATGATTGATTTTGCTTACTAGTATGTTACGTATGTGATGAAAACGTATTTAAAAATGATATGGAAACAAATATCATTGCTTAGTGAGTTGTTCGATGCAGTTTTAGGCTAAGGATATGCTTAATCCGCTAAGCACGACTATAATAGCATTTGCTTCCACTGTAAACCCAGATCAGACTGCGTGTAACTCGCTGGCTGATCAGTGTTTACAATGTCCGGCTGCTGATCAGTCATTTCCCCAAAACACCCCTTTGTCACATAAATGGAATGGTCTTAATTCGAAGAAAGAACAGTCCATTATATATGTGTAGGGGGTAAGTGTTTGGTAAGGGTAAGGTGTGCTTGAAATATGTTTAATCACTTTCTGTTTCGTTCTTTATCAGTATTTCACTACGTTTTGCTGTGTCGCCTGCGTACATGGCAGACACTTAGGGATCACTTTGTCCGTCGTCCGTCCGTTGTCGTCTTCCGTCGTCGTCGTCGTCCGTCGTCGTCCGTCACACTTTAACCTGCAACCTAACCTTGGCCATAACTTGAAAAGTGACCTATGTTCAGAGGGCCTTCCCCAGCCATTTATGGCATAGCGGCGCCGCGATCCCTTAACTTTTGAAACAGACATGCCGCGATCCTTAATCTGACCGCGACCCTTTAAAACCGTGCCGCGATCCCTTAAAAGTGGGTCAAAACATTCATTTCCCAGTGTTAATTAATGTTGTGCGCTTGTCAGGACACGCGGATATAAACCGAATCTTCGTAAAATCCTAGTTTGTTATCTTCTTAATCAGTGATTGATTAATATTTTATTTTATTATCAAATGGGTGTAAGCAATGACTAGTGTATGAACATTTAGATATTTTAATATCCATAAAATATTCCAATAACTCTCACGAATTCAAATGCAATGCTATTCAATCCTTCAACACTATATATCATAATATCAGTGAAAATGCCTTAACAATATATAAACATGTTCTTTCTCGCTGCTTACGGTAGATAAGTCTCTTTAAAATAATAACGCTAACATACACGCGAGTCTTTTAACTCCGTAATATTAAACTGAGGTGAACACTGATGACTTACTCATAACAAATGATAAGTATTTTGTACTTAAAATATTCTGTTCTTGTAAAAATCTTATTTTACAGTTACCAATGTGGAAACAGATTTAAACAACTTTAAATAATCTGCTATAGATAATGTTACACTAGACTTACTTAATTTTCCAGATAAAATAGCCTTTCAGTTCAACAGAATAGTTGCCTTTTTCTCCTTTTAATTTGACAGAGTTGCTGCTTTCTAAATTTTGTACTTTTCTCCTCCTCTAAAATGACAGAAAACTGGGCTTATATACTCCCAGGAATGTTCAACCACAAATCTGGGTGAAAGTGACCAAATCTCTGGATGCAAACAACCAACCCAAAATCGCCCATAATATTGGTTGCTCCCAATGTTTTGGTTGCATGACCTTTAACCTAGACACACCCTCTTCATAGGAAAACCTAATTTACAGATTAAGATTGAATGAAACATATGCATATAAACAGTTAAACATGTACAATATTAATTATTTAAATAAAAGATATACCAAAAGTTTGTCCTTTGACTGTCCTTGCATTTTAAATATAGTTTTCAAAACTGAAAGACGATGCTGACTGCAAATAGAATGTAAACACACTCTCCCACAATGCATTGCAACAAACATGGCTGCCATAAGAAACAATTCTAAACTTTTGAAAAGTAAAACATCAAATACTTCATTGGATAACACTTAAATTATCTGGTAAGCTAAGTTTTGATAATCTAATGATAAGAGTGGACTATCCATTGCAGGAAAACACTATGACCACAGTTATTATCACTGTTAACAGTGTCAAGTCGCGAAAACTGATTACATATCGTCACATGTACTCTGTTTACATTGTCTGTTCAGACAGCACTAGTCCACACCAGGCACTTCAAAACTAGCAATACTGTCAATATTGATAATCATATAAACTATAACTGCTCTTGATACAATCAAAATGTTGAAACACCAGGTCATCACATTAATCATTATGTTGAAACACCAGGTCATCACATTACCCCCCACTTAATAAGGCAAAGCTCCGACTGCCTAAATAAATTATGTATCAAAGTTTCATAACTCACTTGTAGTCATATAAGTTTACATTTCTCGAAAAATAACTTGAGTAGTCATCTCTATTTTCATAGCACATCTAAATAGACATAAACACCACTTTTAAACATTATGTCATTTAAATGAGCGTTAGTACTAACAACATAACAATTTGCCATCTCAGCAAGCAATCCTTTTAGAAATTCATTTGAATAATTTTAATAATATTGTTAACCATTAACAAATACTTTAAAATAGTCACTGTTTATATATTAAAGAAAAATGGCTCAGCTCATTCGTCATTGTTTATTTAACTTCTTTTTATTCTTTACAGTCTGTTCTCCTTGTCTCTGTTTTTCAGTCCTTCACGTCTCTTCTTCTTTCGTTCCCTGGTACGCTCCATTAAACTGCTCATCATGGCTAACTCCTCAAGGACCCTGGCCAACGTATTATCCTGACATCTCACCGCTCTACTATTTCTCTCCAATGCATCGACAATTTCCCTCGTTCCATTTGCTATAGCTTTAGCAACATTCTCCCACCCTTCTTCTTCCTTTGGCCTTTTCTGTGTTGGCTCCTCCTTTTCTGCTGGATCCTCTATTTGTCTTTTTCCGGCTGAATTTTCTGTTTCCTGATTTTTTCCGGAGATAAAATAGTCCAAATCTACATTTTCAACTAATTGCTCTGACAAAATGTTCTCATGTCTTTCATCTAGCAGAGGTGTGCTCAACTGTAGAGTTGGTGTATTTAAAGTAGTGGTAGGCATGGGTGTTACTACCCTAAACTGCTGAAGGGAGGAACTGGTATTGAGACACCGAGTAGTTGGAGTTATCTCACTCTGGCATAATGATGAAGACTGGGCTACATAGTGAGCGTCCACTGAAGTACAAGCCCTTGTTGCGTTCATACTTGGCATGTTGCCGTTTGGTATCCACTGTTGAAAAGCTGGATTTGAAAGATCTGAAGATCCTGTGGTCCATGTTGGTACATTCATCAAAGCTGTTGATGATACACTCACAGATGGCGTTGTTGATGATGAACATGTTGATGATACCGGTACAGTGCTGTTATAATGCCAGGCTGTTGGTTGACTGTAATGTCCACTGTAGAAAGGTGCTGTGCACGAACTTGCCCAAGTGACAGATGAAGGCATCATTGAGACGGAAGAGGGGTCAACTGGATTCACCCTGGTGGAAGTACTAATTGAGGACAGTGGTCTGTTAGTGGTTGTGGTTATAGGATTGGCTGCTGCAAGCCAAGCAATAAGTGGAATGTCTGAAGCTCCAGCTTCTTCCAATTCCTCTTCCCACGAACTATTTTCATGGAGCGGGTCCTCGGGAATAGTTGGTCTCACTATCCTTGCAAACCATTGAACTGAATCTTCTTTGGACAATATAAGCATTTCCTCTTCTATATTTGCTGGGTTACGGGATGCCGCCAAGTACTTGTTGTGGTCAGTAACTCCCATATCTCTAGCCGTACGCACATGTCGGTTATATTTCACAATATGGTTAAGTAGGGTCTGTTGGTCTCACCGTCTGTACACTTGAACATGCAGAGGGAGCAAGAAAATGGCACTCTGTCCAATGGTAGATGGTACTTTATGATGTGGTCTACTATCCTTCCCTTTCTATCTATCAGTGTAACTCCAACCTCTTTACATTTCTTGCACTGATAGGCACGGCCTCTTCTATTCAAGCTGTTCATTGTTCCAGGCTGAAAGTCAAGAAGGGCATCATAAGTTTCCAGTAGCACAGCAACATTTTAATAGGTCACCAGTGTTCACCTTTATTTGAATTATCGTCTTATTTTACTACGCAATATGAAACTGTTGCAACCGAGTTAAGTCATATAAATGTATATCAATGCTTGAGATAATCCAATGTGTCTAAACACGTTAACGCAACAAAAAATCAACTGTTGATATTTGGCCTTAAACCTATTGAATCATAAGAATTTAGATAAACAATATGCTGTTAGCACTAGCTTAGTACTTCGCACTAGTTTTACTATATTTATATCAGCGCGGTATTCAACATCAGATGAATATAATTACTGCATTGTTTATGATAATATTTTTACTTGTATGTTATTGTTTTAGCGTTGCACTCCGTATTGAACTTCTGCACTTGTCATTGCATTACTAATGTTAAATAATTTAATACATTTTACATTTTACTTAATAATATTCCTTGTTTATTAATTTGACAGGAACACGCCTTTGTATATTTATCTTTTTATAGTTCATACACTTTTCATCGCCTATGCAATAAACATTTATAAAATCATTGTTAGTGTTACTTATTTCATTTGATTATTATGTTCTTTACACTTGTCATTCCTTTAACTAGCGTAAACCACTGTTTTCAACATTATCAATTTCTGTAATTTCTATTTACTAATTTCTTCCTTGCAGAAATTAGCCATTTTGAAGGGCTGTCTCCTTCATACGGTTTTAATTTGTTATGATGTAAGACTTTCTCTTGACCTTTCTTGTCCAGTTGTATCACAAAATTCAGATCTGAACGTTTCTCTTTAATAAGATATGGACCAGCGTACGCTTTTTCAAGCTTTGGAGTGACTCCAACCTTGCGAGTTTCATGTAGACACCATATCAAGTCTCCAACCTGGTAATGATGGAAAGAGAGTTTAGCATCATACAGTTCCTTGCTACGTTTTGCACTAAATCCAAGGTGTTTTCTGGCTATATCGTGGGCAAGAAGGATTTTAGCTTTTAATTTGTCTACATATTCACACAATGATTGCATTTCTGCAGTATTCGTTTTATAGTGGCTATACATCAAACTAGCTGGGAGTCTTATTTCTCGTCCCATGGTCAACATATTTGGGGTAAGCTTTGTTGATTCATTTGGTGTTGATCGATAAGCACCAGCCAGGCATCCAAGATTAAAATCCCATTCATCTTGCTCATCGATGAGGTAAGCTTTTATCATCTTTAATAGAGTTCTATTAAATCTCTCAGTCTGACCATTACCTTGAGGATTTCTTGGGCTGGTCCTCGTTTTCTTTATCTCCAACATTTGGCACAACTCTTTAAATACCCTACTTTCGAATGTCCCTCCCTGGTCACTGTGAATTGCCAATGGAGTGCCCCATCTAGATATGAAATCATTTAGAATTCTGGAAGCGCACTCTTCTGCATTTTGGTTAGGTACTGCTAATATTTCCACATATTTTGAAAAATGGTCAGTAAGGACTAGCACGTATTTGTTGCCCCTTGCTGTTTGAGGAAACGGACCCATAAAATCAATCGCTAGAATGTCCCATGGTGCTCCTGTCACTATATTCCCCATGGGCGCTTTCGGTTTCTTACTCGGCAATTTATCAGCTGCACAGATATCACACTGTTTTATAAACAGTCCTATGTCTTCCTTCATATTGAACCAGTAGTATCTTTGCAGTGTTTTTGCCTTTGTCTTCTTTGTTCCTAGGTGACCGGCCAATAATGAATTATGCATCTGATGAATAACCTCACGTTTAATCCCTTGGGGAACAACTAGTTGCAAATACTCATCTGTTCCGTTCAATTTTTCGAATGTTTTGTACAAAACTCCGTCTTTTAAGGTAAGAGCATTCCACAAAATCCAATAGTGCCTTGATGCTGGGCTTGCTGAAAGCATGTCTGCACTGTTTGGTTTGACTTGATCTAACATAGCCTTTAAAATTGAAGCAATATCTGGATCTTTTCTTTGTTGTGCTGCTATCACCTCAGGTGTGCTTACCCAGCACCAATTTGCTATTGGCTGCTGGATACTTTTGCGTTCATCAGATGGTCCTGCTATTGGTTCATTTGCCATTGACACAGTCCTCATCTGGACGTTTGAACTGTTTGTCTGCCCGTCACCTTGTGTATTTATGTTTTGACTGCATTCCGGTTCGGTTTGTGACTGTTCAACCCCTTTTAACACCATATCTTCTGCCCTTTTCTGACATTTACGACATGGTCCACATTTCAAAGGCTCACTCATATCTATCTCTGCACATGAGCAATCTCTTGGGCTCATGCATCTTGACAGCCCGTCGCAATTTCCTTGTCTTTTACCAGGTCGGTACTCTATAGAAAAGTCATATTGGGCTAAAATCTCGATCCAGCGTGCTATTTTACCACTCGGTTCTTTTAAGCTAAACAACCAAACCAAAGCCTGGTGATCACTTCTCACCAAAAACTTTCTACCGAGAAGGTATTGTCTAAAATATTGGATGAAATAAACTGCCGCCAGAAGCTCTTTCTCTGTGATACAGTAATTCCTTTCTGCTTTGTTCAGAGCTCTACTAGCATAGGCTATTACCCTTTCTCTGCCTTCTTGTATTTGTGAAAGAACACCACCAATTCCAACACCTGATGCATCTACATCTAAAACGAACTCACCACCTTCATTTAATGGGTATCCCATAATTTCTGGACTGATCAGGGCTCCTTTAATATTTTTAAATGACTGTTCGCAGGCCTCGTCCCATATAAAAGCTTTGTCCTTTTTGGTCAATTCGACTAAAGGTCTTGACATCTTTGCAAAATCACGTACAAACCGCCTGTAGTACGATCCTGTTGCAACAAACTGTTTTACTTGTTTCGCATTTTGAGGTTTTGGCCACTGAACTATCTTTGAAATGTTGTTGGGGTCCGGTTTCACACCATCTCGAGACACGACATGTCCAAGAAACACAACCTCCGTTTGAAGCATGTTGCATTTTTCTGGCTTAAGCTTGAGACCTGCGTCTTTTAATCTGTCAAGGACTTGACTCACACGGTGTACATGTTCGTCAAAAGTCTTTCCAAACACGATAATGTCATCTATGTACACTAGACATGTCTCCCACTGGAGGCCTTGTAGTGCCAGTTCCATAGTGCGCTGGAAAGTGCCCGCTGCATTGTTTAAACCAAATGGCATACGGGTCATTTCAAAGTGCCCGAATTTACAACAAAACGCGCTTTTGTGAATATCTTCTTTTTTAAGAGGAATCTGAAAATACCCGCTTGTTAAGTCGAAGCTACTAAATAAACTGGATCCTGCAACAGCATCCAGACAATCTTGTATACGTGGTAAAGGAAAACCATCCGGTTTGACTAAAGCATTTACTTTTCTGTAATCCACGCATGGTCGAATGGATCCGTTTTTCTTGCGAACTAGTACTATGGGAGACGCCCATGGTGAAGTACTTGCTTGTATAACACCTTTTTGTAGGAGATCTTCAATAGCCTTTTTTTCTTCATCAGCATATGCCAGTGGTACACGTCTTGGTCTTTGTTTAATAGGAGCAGCATCACCTGTGCAAATTGGGTACTCTGCAAGGTTTGTAAGACCCAAATCCCAGTCATTCCTTGAAAACGTTTCTTCATACTTCACTAGCAAGCCTGCCACTACCTGTTTCTCATGCTCTGATTTACCTTCAGTTGACTTCTCAAACATTGCTCTCAAATGCTCAGGCACATCTTCATCTTTCGCTTTCCTATGGGACAACACATTGCTTGAAGACTCCTGAATACACGTTTTTATACGTTTTATATTCCCCTGGTTACCATCCTCTTCCTTATTTTCCTTTTCTACCAGTACACTTACTACTCTTTCTATTCTCTCTGCTCTCCCAATTTCAGCATCTTGTCTCAAAAGAATCTCATGCGCAAATGGATTTAAAATTCTTACTTTGCACGTCGGTGCTCTATTAATGTCTACCAAAGTAAATGCCATCATCAACTGGTAACTCTCTTTAAATTGGTCCGTTGGTTCCAATAAAAAACCCGACTCATTATCAATATCGTCTTCTTCAACTCTCTCAACATACACATTCACCACTGTTTCTGTACTCCCAGGTATGCAGCAGTCATCCGCTAATGTAACCTTTCTGACCTTCTTGCCTCTACCCACTTGTAGACAGGGAATTTCAATGCCATCTAGGATAATCTTGTTCCTACTCAAAAGAATGTCTGCTGGTCCTTTCTCACCTCCCATCAGTATGTCATAACCCAAAAGAGCATCATCTTCTATCTCTGCAATTATAGCTTCCTTGATGATCTCCAATGGTCCCAACTTCAACCTGAACATGGCTTTCCCCTTTTCCTTTATAGGAGAACCACCTGCACCCTTTAAACATGATGACCTCTCCAACTTTGGCCGGTTACATTCTTTGATTTTCTCATAAACCCTTGCTGAAATAACTGTTTTTGATGCGCCTGTATCAGCAGTAAAAAGGATGGGAGAATCTTCAACAAAACCTCTAATATAAATTCCGTCACATAGGCTAGTTTTCTTAATCATTGGTGATTGCGCAGTGGAGAGTAAGCTGTTCTCTCCTTCTCTTATGTTGGAACATGTTTGGCCTTCCTTTTCTAGTTGGACCCCCCTTTTGCCGCAAGAGTCGGTCCCCTGTAGTTTAAATGATGGTTGTTCCCATTCTGTTGATCGTTCTTATATTGTTGATTACTTCTGTTTTCTCTGTGATTGTAGTTATTTTCAAAGTTTTCTCTGTAGTTCTGCTTTCCCCTATAGTTATTGTCTCTTTTATCAGGACACTCTCTGGCATAATGGCCCATTTTATGACATTTAAAACACTCAATGTTTTGATTTTCATTTTTGGGGTGTTTGTTTTTCACAGAAAATTGGGACTTTTGTGCTTCTTCTAGTTTATCAAGCCTTTTCATCAATTGGTCTAGGATTTGATTTTGGCTATTGTCTGTGCTCTTTTCTAATGGCTTTTCAAGTCCTTGTTTGTTTTCTTCTGTTGTTTTGGTAGGCTGATTATTTGGAATCCTATTAACTCGCGCATGGACCTCTTCATAATCACTTGTAATGTCTTCTGTTTCTATAAAATTGTCATCTACAGCTCTCCTAGTGCTTCTTCTATTTCTTCTATCTGGATCTGTTCTATTTCTTGTCTGGATCAGATTCACTACATGAAACACTGCTTCGTCTATATTCGCTGGCTCTTTATGGTACTCAACTTCAAATCTGATTTCATCATCCAAAAGTCCGTCCAAAAAACGCCGCACTAGATCCTCATCTCGAGTCCTTCTATCCCGATAGCCATGTGCTTTGTCATACAGCATCTTTAGATCAGCCGCATATTCTTCTGCTGTTTCTCCATGCTTTTGGAACCTTCTGCTAAACTTTGCTGCAAAAGATCTAGCTGTCTTGATCACTCGGTACCTGCTGTTTAATTCGCTAGTAAGCTCTTTATAATCTGATAAAACCACATGTGGTAGTTGGGAAAACACGAATTGACCTGCCTGTCCTTCTATTCTGGGTAGCAGTTGATCAAGTTTATCTTCACTGTTCCAACCGTACCTTGTTGCAATTGCTTCAAATCTTGCAATCCATACCTCCCAATCTTCTTTTCCTGTGAATGCTGGTATTTTTATACTGCCGAATGATCTTGAGTTGGAAGGCGGTGCCCTGTAACATGTCTCATTATTTGGATAGTAATGACTACTGGGTCGCAAGGCTTGTTGATTACTCATATTTAGGTTGTTTGAGTAATAAGAGTTGATTTCTGTGGGTACTCGTTGCATACAGCTGGAAGAACCATAGTTGTTGTGTTGTGCTGACTGACTGTATGAGTTTTGGTCAAATTCTGATTGGTTGTATCCAGAGTTTTGTGTCGCTGGTTGCTGCGTTGTATACGAGTTCCTGTGCTGTGTATAATCACTTATATGACGGGTTTCATTAAATGATCTATGGGAGGGGTAGCTGTTTTCTATATGACAATCTGAGTGGTTGTTGCTTCCGTTTCTCTGATGGTCTGGCGTCTGTTTAATGTTTTTAAGCTCCATCACCACGTCTTTCAAGACACCTGTCATGCTAGTCATCAGGCGACTCATTCCTTCTATAGTCTCCTCATTTCTATTGGGTTCTTGGATTTGTATAGACCTGTGGTTTGCTACATGTTGGTTATCTGTTAAATTACTACTACCGTCATGCAGAGAGACATCTTCACTCTGCAAGTCTGACTGTTGACTATTCCTTTCTACTGATAACCCCTGTTGATTTTCACAGTCTTCAGTGTTTCTTGGATTAAAAATCACTTCTCCGTCATCATACCTTGGACTTCGCTCTGCCATATTTTTTTTTAAAAATGATACACAATTTTCCGAGTTAAACGTTAGGTTCGTATCTCTGGATCCGTACTTGCTTAAACGAATCCCACTTCTGACACCATAAATGTTGTGCGCTTGTCAGGACACGCGGATATAAACCGAATCTTCGTAAAATCCTAGTTTGTTATCTTCTTAATCAGTGATTGATTAATATTTTATTTTATTATTAAATGGGTGTAAGCAATGACTAGTGTATGAACATATAGATATTAAAATATCTAAATGTTCATACACTAGTCATTGCTTACACCCATTTAATAATAAAATAAAATATTAATCAATCACTGATTAAGAAGATAACAAACTAGGATTTTACGAAGATTCGGTTTATATCCGCGTGTCCTGACAAGCGCACAACAATATCTGACAAAATAACACCTTGAGGCATAAACTCCTAACAAGCATACGTCCTTAGCTCCTGATTGGAGTGTTTTCATAAGGATTAGAGGGGCAGAGGAGTTAATTACCTCTGCGATAAGGGTCTAATTCAAGAATTCAAACATGCGTACATGACCTGTAGGCTGTAAACGTATTACGTCATCAAATGTGAAAACAATTTACTTATGTTATATTTTATTGTAGCGTTGAATTAACGTGCCTCCATCCATTTTATAGCGATTTTAAATAGATAATGATGAAAAAATAATCTCACAAAAGCAAATTATTCGATAACCACATACAATTATAAGAATCTCGGGGTTGCAGATTATAAATTCGGGTTACTTCCGGTTTTGAATTTGCTTCCGTGTTTCAAATTAAAACGATTAATTATGAATAAAGACAGCAATTTTATAACATTTAAATAAACTTATAACCGTTTCCTACCCTTTTTTTTTCCCGAAAATGCTATTGACTTGATGCAGTAAACATGACTTAAACGTTAAGTTATTGTAAGACAATGTCAGCGTAAAAAGTTGATGTAAATCCGGATAGTCTTTATTTCGGATGCTTAAAAAACACACGACACTGCGTTTTCAATTATTTTTTTTTAAATGTTATTCACTGAAAAATAACATAATTACTCCGGCTTAACTTCACCACATATATAATGAAGTGTTTACAAGATAAAAACAATTCTAGAACAGCAAAGGAAACAATGTATGAAGTTGAGTGTATCATCTTTTTCCAAATATATTTACTATCTATGGCAGACTGGTAGATATATTAAAAACATGTTTTAAATGTGTCAGGGTATGCCAAACCCCGTATTTTATTTCAAAACATGAAAAAAAAATCGACATAAACGAGGGGAGCCCCCTCCCGCAACCACACCACCCTCGCGCGTTAAATGCCACTATCCCTTAAAAAATTTCTGGGGAAGGCCCTGGTTCATGAAACTTCACACACATTTTTATTTTAACCCAAGGAATGTTGTTACACATGTCCAATAACTCTGACATTTTTGCAGAGTTATACGCCCTTTCATAAAACTTATTCAACCTAACCAAGCTCAAAACTGGCCATAACTTAAGAAGTATTTGACCTATGTTCATGAAACTTCACACGCATATTCAACTTACCAGCCCACACATATAATATTGTTACCCATGACCAATAACTCTGACTTTTGTTTCAGCAGAGTTCTGCCCTTTTCCATAACACTTTAACGTGCATCCTACCCAAGCTCATAACTGACCATAACTTGAAAGGTATTTGACCTATGTTCATGAAACGTCACTCACATCTTCATCTTACTCGAAGAAATGTGGTTACCCATGTCCAATAACTCTCGCTTTTATTTTGGCAGAGTTATGCCACTTTTCATAAAACTTTAAACTGCAATCTAACCTAGCTCATAACAGTTCTTCCTTAACAATTATCAAATGCAGATGTATTCATAATTTTCAACACTTTTAAAAAAGACTGCTCCATAATTCGCGAAGGATTGCATCCCCTATTTTCAAACTTTATACTTAGATAAATCGTACTGAAATAAGCCCACGGCAGGCGACACAAGCGTTCCGTCGAACACCCTTCTAGTTATTTGATTTGTTCTTTATTCATAGAACATCGATCCTAAACGTAACTTGTTAAGTTTCTTCCCTATAATGAGCCAGATACACTTAGGACACGTATAAAGAGTATTGAAATCAGACTGATGGCTAAAATAAATGTATCTCTTCTTGTTATAGCCTATTAGGTATACAGGAATTAAATCACAATGGAAATCATGTATTCGAAAGGAGTTCCCAAATATATAATTCCTAACTTCTTTTGCGATAAAAGGCATTTTTGAGTATTTAATGCCTGTTTGATCTGGCTGAAATGACTTTTGCATTCATTCGGCACCTCATAAATGTGTTCTACTTTCACTTTCAAAACTTTTAAGTTGATAAATAAAATCATCATGCAACCTTGCAAATGGTTCTTAGCTCTCACAAACAAGTCAATAAAGTAATAAAATCATCATACAACCTTGCAATTGGTTCTTAGCTCTCACATCATCATACAACCTTGCAAATGGTTCTTAGCTCTCACAAACAAGTCAGTAAAGTAATGAAATCATCATACAACCATGCAAATGGTTCTTAGCTCTCACAAACAAGTCAATAAAGTAATAAAATCATCATACAACCATGCAAATGGTTCTTAGCTCTCACAAACAAGTCAATGAAGTAATAAAATCATCATACAACCATGCAAATGGTTCTTAGCTCTCACAAACAAGTCAATGAAGTAATAAAATCATCATACAACCATGCAAATGGTTCTTAGCTCTCACAAACAAGTCAATAAAGTAATAAAATCATCATACAACCTTGCAAATGGTTCTTAGCTCTCTCACAAACAAGTCAATAATGTAATAAAATCATCATACAACCATGCAATTGGTTCTTAGCTCTCACAAACAAGTCAATAAAGTAATAAAATCATCATACAACCATGCAAATGGTTCTTAGCTCTCACAAACAAGTCAATAAAGTAATAAAATCATCATACAACCATGCAAATGGTTCTTAGCTCTCACAAACAAGTCAATAAAGTAATAAAATCATCATACAACCTTGCAAATGGTTCTTAGCTCTCACAAACAAGTCAATAAAGTAATAAAATCATCATACAACCTTGCAAATGGTTCTTAGCTCTCACAAACAAGTCAATAAAGTAATAAAATCATCATACAACCATGCAAATGGTTCTTAGCTCTCACAAACAAGTCAATAAAGTAATAAAATCATCATACAACCTTGCAAATGGTTCTTAGCTCTCACAAACAAGTCAATAAAGTAATAAAATCATCATACAACCTTGCAAATGGTTCTTAGCTCTCACAAACAAGTCAATAAAGTAATAAAATCATCATACAACCTTGCAAATGGTTCTTAGCTCTCTCACAAACAAGTCAATAAAGTAATAAAATCATCATACAAGTCAATAAAGTAATAAAATCATCATACAACCTTGCAAATGGTTCTTAGCTCTCTATTGCACAGGACTCGATCGGATTTGTTTTACTTCCGGTACACCTATACCATATATTTAAAGTTATCTGTCATTCCAAACCTTAAAGTAAACCCTTTTAACGATAACCATTACACAGAGTACAATATGGTACATATAACATTGGTTCAAGTCTTAGCTTTTTCGTTACCTGTTGTTATATTCGAGTTGACGTAATGTTATTTACTGACTGAGTTATGGATGAAGTAATAGAAGTAAAATAAGTTGTTTTCCTTCAATGTTTTATTTCTTTCAATTTTAAACTATCTCCTTATACTAAAGAGTTTCGTTTTTAAACTAAAGTGTTTCATTTTATTAAGGGATTTAACTCAGATTAAACAATTCACAACATCTCGAGCTAGTTCCTCTACAAAAGTTATTTAAGTTATACGAATGTATAAAAGACAAATCTATAGCTATACGTTGCTTATCTATTTACGAGTTACTTCTCTTTAACAGTGTTGCCAAATACAACATTTTATTTTATGCTTAGCAGTAAAATAGTGGATTTTAGCAATGAACTAAAAGTGTTATTCCCTACATGTGAAATATGGAGTTTTATATTTTTTACTGCCGGAACTACTTCTTTTTTCAATATCAAAACTTTATTTTTTATTTGTTTAGTAAATAACGTTTTAATTATATATCATTATACTGAAAATGGTCTAACTAAGAAAATGAACTATAGTTTTTAAAACTGGTCGAGTATTTCAGAATTGTTGTCATTTACAGAGAAATATGTCAGTGGGTCATTTTTTTCAAAACCCTTTTCGTCTTCAGGAAGTTGCTATACAAGTTGCATTGGAAATAACTTAACTAAGAAAATGAGTCGTATATTATTGAAATCGGTTAAGTTTTTTAGCAGTTATGGGGAATTAAAAACAGCAATTTTATAATACTAAGCCAATGGCGTCGTCAAATTTTATTATTGTTTCTGCATACTGCAGTACACTTTGATTATAAACTTTAAGCATAAAATAAAACTAAACTGTGTTGTTTTGTCGTGAATAACATATTTTATTTCATCTCGAAGTGATCAAACTTCAGTATTTTCACTCTCGTAAAATATAAAGTTTTCACACTTCTCGATAAAATCAAATCTGTTATTCACTTCAGAACAACAAATATCCTGTATGTAGCGTTCTGGCAATAAATGGAGACGCTTGCTATTTATGTTATTTTACAGCGAGCAAAATGCGTATTATTCAACGAGTTTCATGGGTTTTATAAATATGAAACGAGTACCGACTGTAAGATTCTGTTTATCATAGTAAACGACGATGATGTACAATTATCAAGAGTTGTTCACTTAAAATGAAGTAAAAAGCGATAAAGTTTACGAATTCAATCTGTCGCCTTTATACTTTGAACATTTTCTTGCGTAAATTACGGTGACATAAGCGCATTATACGTCATGGCGCGTTATACGTCCTAGAAATGTTAAAAAACGTCTCAGGTTTTGACACAAGTTCCCTTGTGTCAGCATGTACATCTCAAATTCCCTATCCAGGTCTACACAAGTCATTGGAAGAACAGTATACATGCCCATGCTTACACAATTTATTGGACCTACTCATGTCTACACAATTAATTGGACCTACCCATGCTTACACAATTCATTGATTGGAAGAACTATATCCCTACCCATGCCGACACAATTATTTGACTGGAAGAACTGTATCCCTACCCAATGCCTACACATTTTATTGACTGGAAGAACTGTATCCCTACCCATGCATACACAATTCTTTGATTGAAAGAACTGTATCCCTACCCATGCCGACACAATTCATTGATTGGAAGAACTGTATCCCTACACATGCCTACACAATTCATTGACTGGAAGAACTGTATCCCTACCCATGCATACGCAATTCATTGATTGAAAGAACTGTATCCCTACCCATGCCAACACAATTCATTGACTGGAAGAACTGGAGACCTACCCCATGCCGAAACAATTCATTGATTGAAAGAACTGTATCCCTACACATGCCTACACAATGCATTGACTGGAAGAACTGAATCCCTCCCAATGCATACACAGTTCATTGATTGAAAGAACTGTATCCCTACACATGCCTACACAATTCAATGGAAGAACTGTATAGACAGATACACATTGTGGCACCGTTAAATGTAAACACATTTGCAATAGTAATTCCAATATCACGTGTGCTCGGCCAGCGTAAGAATGTTGGTAATATTAAAAAACGGAATATTTTGGCGACATAATAATTTGTTTTACTTTTACGAACTTCCGTTTTTACTTTAACCAACTTTGTCATCTTTATCGTCAAATTGTGTGTTACTTTTACAAACATGTTTTCTTTTACGAACGGATTTACGTTTAACGGTGCAGCACACAGTTAAACGGTAATGCTGCTATTACACAGGTGTTACAATAAAACGGAATATATATATAAGACGGCAATCTTTTATTTTAAAATCTCGCGGTGTCTCTTTAGTTTTTCTACGTAAATTTGCATATTGTTTTAAAGCAACTCAGCATATTGTATGGCCTTTGGCCTTGGGCCATTATGACAAATTGGACTAATAACTCTTCTATAAGAATTGAATGTTTTTTAACGGCTCATCAACACAGTATAGGTTATTTAGAGCCGCCCTAGAGAGAGGGGACGGATTCATAGGAATCCGGGAACCGTGCCCTACTCTTATTATCGAATATATTCCTATGGTTCTTTAACGAGGATAGACCAATAAACGGGACGGTTTACGTCCCCATCTGACTGACGAGGCTAAGGGAAAGTGTATCGCTCAAGAACACACCGACTAAACTCAGTGGCACTACGGAGGATTGAATGCGGGGCCTCCGGTTACAAATCCGCCGCGCTATTGACTGCGCCACGCCAGCCCTCTATGTATATACGAGCTGTGCAGGTATGCATCGAACATGGCAACAGGGTAAGAGCGAGACTCGGTGCACCGAAGAACATGGTTTAAACCGTCGGCGGTATTTTTTATTACTGACCGTTCCAAGGCGGTAGCCATATTGTCAACCCTTTTATGTTTGTGATTTCATATTCATTGCTTGTTATTTATCCTTGTATTTGTTGTTTGCTTCTGTGTACGTTTTTGGTTGACTGTGGTCAGTGACTGCAACATTTCATGTACTGGCGGTCAATGAAAATACACCATTAACTTATGTGAATGCTGTTGGATTATTTGCAAGCCATTTGGAATAAAACTGCTGAAGCAATATTTTCTATTTGTTTAAGTATTGAATCATGATACCTAACTTGCCTTACATGTTTAGTGTTAGTCTTACAAGCAGTTACGCAGTTGTTAACCTTGTCATTAAACAATATTGCGTTTTCATTGACCGTGAGTATATATGTTCATTCTTTCACTTGTAATTACAGGTAAATGCACAGAATCCGAAAAAGAAAAAGAAAGCAGCGGCTTCATGGATGACGAGAAAGTAAAGCAGAAACAACCAAATAGTAGAGATGGTTCCACAAAGAGCTCAAGGGCAAGCACGCCATCTCATACCGGAGCGCCACTTGACAATGTGGTCCACAAGGAGGATCCTTATGGAGATCTTGTGAAAAAAGCTGTTAGAATAAAAGAAAAATCGCGTTCCACCTCGCCCAGCTCTCAACAATCCACGCCAAAATTAAAACACGATAATTCGAGAGCAAAGATTGAGTCATCGCATAATGAAAAATTACGGGACAAATCCGTGAAAACTGGACCAAGCTCACGCACCAGACAAGTGACGACGATGCTTTTTATAATCACAATAGTATTCGTATTGTCATTTATACCACACCTAGTCCTGATGCTTGTGATTTCCATCAAAAAGGAATTAATAGCAGACCAGCCCCCAGCGGGTATCGCAGTTTATAATTTATTTTTACGCACATTCGTGATAAATAACATGGCGAACCCAATAATTTACGGTTTCTGTGATAAGAAGTTCCGGGCAGAATGTGCTGAGCTGGCAATGACGATCATTTCATGTGGAAGAAATAATTAGTCCCTTCCCCATCTTCACCAGCCGGGCTCCAGCGGTCACGTGTTTGTCGTGAATATACTTTATAGAAAACTTAAATTACAATCTAATTAAATTGTAAATGGACACGTTTTACCAGGTACAACGATATGTATATTTAAAACATGCTGGACCTGTAAGGAATCCGGCTTAGATACAAAAGCTACATACGACACTCAAGATGCGTTATATATATATGAATGAGTTGAGAAAACACTGTAAGTGTTAGAAAACACTAAGTGTTAATCTCAGAAAATGTTCATCAGGATGGAAATATCAATGCATAGAAACATAGAAAATACCAATGTATATTATCAATTTATGAAAACGATTTTCAGTATTTATTCACTAGCTTAGTGATACACTGCTCAATAATATTAACGGTTTGTTTGTCGTTTTCCCATAATTTTATGTTAAGTGCACCATTTTGACGGCCCGGCTTTTCCTAAATGCCTTTCTGTACAAACCCGGGTTTTATGCAAAATGCTTATTAAGACATTAAACTTTTGTTGCATCAATATGGTGCATTTAATACCTAACCATATGGAAATCGACAAGAAATCCTTTAATATTTTTGAGCAATGTAGTTTGTTCCATTGTCAATCACCTTAGACTGTGTCGTCGAACTGTGACGTTCACATGCGGGGTTACCAAAGGACTGGTCTGTGGTAAACACATACATTAGTTCATGCTGCTAAGACATTAGGCCCCTGGCCCCTATTATTCCGGTTGCAATCTGATTTGTTACGTGACCTAAGCATTTGGTTATCTTCCATATCAATCACTTTTGTCCCCGCTCAGTTTAAAACATTAGTTCTGGAAATATAGTGTTATTACACTATTGTTGAATACTTTATTTTTTCGAAGGCACAGTCTAAGGAAGACCATCGACAATGGTCGAAACTGTCTCTAAGGACGTGAATTAACCTCCGCGCAGGGATATTGCAGCCACTAATCCCTGCCACCACACAAATCACGTGACGATAGCTGAGGCCATGTGATTACAAAAAAATGCTTCGTACAACAAAACTCTTGCCGTAACCAACAGACAATTGACAATAACATCGATCATCACCTTCGAGAAGATGTTTTGGCTTGGGTGTAATCTCTTTATTAAATTTACGCACAGCTTCTGTAATGTTCTCAACGAAATAAATGTTTGTTTACAAGTACCGTAACTTAGTAACCGGTGTGCATGTTCACTAAAATAGATTTTTTTTAATATAAATTATTTTTGTACCCAGATACCGTTTTCCACACTATTTTCCTATATTATGAACAAAGCAAGTTGAAATATTGGCCTAAAACCTATTTAACCAAAAAATTAAACTTAGCTGGATTTCAGCTATAAATGTGTGTGGTGGCAGTGATTACTATAACAGAAAGGGAAAGTAACCACTGCGGGGAGTTTGGACATCAATAAGTAAAAAAATACGTCGTGGCAAATCTTTTCTAGAAAACATTGTCATACGATGTTAGTGATTTTCCACCATAATTCCTCAAAATAATCAAGCCGGATGACGCTTTTTTAAGAATCATAAAACAAATATAAAAAGAAATCCCAACCTATTACATAGGGCAATTACAAAGAATAAAAAAGACGCACTTATAGACGTTTGTTTTGTTTTGATACGTAGTACATTGGTAAAACAGAACTGGAATTGAATTGAATGTTGTTTAACGGCTCATCAACACAGTATAGGTTATTTAGATCCGCTCCAGAGAGAGAGGGGAAGGATACATAGGAATCCGGGAACCGTGCCCTACTGTTATTATCGAATATATTCCTATGGTTCCTTAACGTGCTCGGAGGATAAACCGATACACGGGACCGCCCGGTTTACGTTCCCATCCGACGGACGAGGTATGTGTCGCCACGTGCCCGTTTATGACATTTTAGCTGTTTCATAGTTTACATACAGTGTAAAATCTACATAACATTATATACGATAGAAATATTACGATGAATTGAATTGAATTGGATTTTATAGTCGCACCAACAGCTAAGGTCATATGGCGACTTTCCAGCTTCCACTGGTGGAGGAAGACCCCAGGTGCCCCTCCGGGCAATTTTCGTGCACGGGCGGGCACCTGGGTAGAACCACCGACGTTCCGTAAGCCAATATTACTATGACAAATGGGTTGTGTCTACAAACATTAGATTAAAATAATGTGATACACTAGATTAAAATAATGTGATACTCATTTTCCAGTGAAATAGTTCTGCTATTCACTTTGAAAAACATACACAAGCCACATGTTGTTTATTTTATTGTCTAGACCAATGTTTTATGCTCGCGGCGTCCCGTCATGTTTGCTATATTTCCAAATCATTATTAAACAATCATTATTAAACATCATTTCAATAGTTCAAAGCAATTTTGTTTTGCATACTATGTAAACTTGAGGGTACCAGTGGATATTATCAACCCGAGAATGTAATGTCGATCGAGGCGATAATATCCAATGTCGACCGAGGGGATAATATCCACTGGTACCCTCAAGAGGATGTGATATTTATTTTATTACACCGAACAAATACGCCTAATATACTAATGTGGGTGTTTCCCCCACACTCCCTCCCCCGAGTACTGAATACTCCTTTATTTTAGATCCGAGTACTGAATACTATTTAAAATGAAAAAAATAATTTGCTATTTATTTCTCTATTTTTATGAAGATGTGATATAAAAGGACATTTAAAACTGTATTAAAGGTTGTATTTCACCGTTTTTGGGTCAATCATGACGATTTTTGTGATTTTCAACAGTTTTTTTACATAGAAAACATAGTTGAAGGCATATACCTATTTTTATGCGTACTGAATACTAAATAATGTAATTTGCGGGTACTGGTACTCGGGCCGTGGGTACTGAATACTCTCTAAATTTGCCCTGAATACTGCGTACCAAAAAGGGGGTGGTGTAGTGGGGGAACAACCCCACTAATATACTCGATAATGAAGAAAAAAATGTTGTTGTTGTCGAAAAAAAATCTATTTTCAGAACTGAGCTTTTCAAAAAGCTAGCGGGATGATATTTTGCGCTATCACCCGCTATGACGCTTTGAGGGTGATAGCGCGAAATATCATCCGGCAGGGTATGGGAATTTTACATGGAGTGTTTACAGTGAGGTTAATAATACTAATTGCTGGATTACTAAATCGTAACTACTTCAAACTAGACGAGTGTCCCTTTATGCAATTTTTCTCTCTTTCGTATATGTCCAGACGAGTCATCTCCCGTTTATAATAACTTATAATAAGGCCATCCTTAAACATATATTTGTTTGCTGTTTCCCGACCCAGGATTTTATAAGTGGGTAGGTAAATAGGTGATATTATTTTTTTCCGCAAAAGACAGTAACAATATTAAGAAATGAAAGAAAAATATACTAAAGATAGTAAAAAAAAATATTTATTTTTCTAAAGAATTGCTATAAAAAGTTTTGGGTAGGGCCCTTTTTCGTGGGTAGGTAGGGAAACAGCAAACCAACAATTTTTTATGGTCGGCCTAACGGGGTTTCGAAAACAGATAATTCGCTGAAAAGTTTCTAGCATTGTACTATTGTACTGTATAAGGTCCAGAGATTTATGATTATGACCAACTTGTACAGTCACATTAGAGAGTCGTAGTTACCATAGAAACAAACGGTAATCAGTATTATGGAGACGGTTAAATTAACGTACATACTGGATTGTAACGTACATACTGGACTGTAACGTACATACTGAACTGTAACGTACATACTGGACTTGTACTGTAACGTACATACTGGACTGTAACTTAAATACTGGACTGTAACGTACATACTGGACTTACTGGACTGTATCGTACATACTGGACTGTAACGTATATACTGGATTGTAACGTACATACTGGACTTTAACGTACATACTGGACTGTAACGTACATACTGGACTGTAACGTACACGCTGGACTTTAACGTACATACGGGACTTTAACGTACGTACTGGATTTTAACGTACATACTGGACTGTAACGTACATACTGCACTTTAACGTAAATACTGGACTGTAACGTACACTGGACTGTAACGTATATACTGAACTGTAACGTACATACTGGACCGTAACGTACATACTGGGCTGTAACGTACATACTGGACTGTAACGTATATACTGGACTGTAACGTACATACTCGACTGTAACGTATATACTGGAATTTAACGTACATACTGTACTGTAACGTACATACTGGACATTAACGTCTGTAACGTACGTACTGGACATAAACGTCTGTAACGTACATACTGGACATTAACGTTTGTAACGTACACACTGGACTTTAACGTACATACGGGACTTTAACGTACATACTGGATTTTAACGTACATACTGGGCTGTAACGTACATACTGGACTGTAATGTACATACTGGACGTTAACGTACAGACTGGACTTCAACGTACATACTGGACTCCAGGCAATACATATGCGTCTTTTAAATTCTCGTTGAAGAGGTATTTAAACTGCATTTAAAAAACTAGCCATGAAATTCATGTTTTACATATGCCATATATGCATTCCACATATGTATTTCATATAAAAGTAACACAGGTGTAAAACATGTGAACATAGATTTTACTAAATAACATTGAAACTTAAACATGTCGTGTAACATTTTTCTACAATATTCTGTACAATTTACATAACGTTATATGTATAGCAGTACACACGACAATGTCACAAGACTCAACAGCTTCTACAGCGTGTATCTGGACAAATATCCAACACTAATTATGCTTGCCATATAATGCACACAATGTATAATCAGTTATGCCCAGTGCAACACAAACATGGGCCTTAGATAAAGATGCGGTGACCTACTTTTCCTTTCCCCAAAATATTTTCTATACTGAAAGTAAACACATTCTTTTTGACTTCTGAGGTCAAAAGGACCAAAGTACACTTCAAACTGTGCTTCACAAAAAGTAGTGCAGCATTTCCATTTTACCCCCAACGTAGATGCGATTTGCGCTAGAAGTAAGGTAAATGTTTCAGAAATAAAGCAAAACATTCAATAAATACCAGCCCTGCGTCGTTAACCACTCCTATACTTCATAGTAACTAACTCAATATTTTTCCTAGGATTACATCCGAGTACTAACAGAAAGACCCCGTGGTGCCCGGTCTAGCTCCATCTTGCCTCTGGCTAAATGACCCTGTGGTGCACTGTCTAGCTCCATCTTGCCTGTGGCTAAATGACCCCGTGGTGCCCGGTATAGCTCCATCTTGCCTGAGGCTAAATGACCCCGTGGTGCCCGGTCGAGCTCCATCTTGCCTGAGGCTAAATGACCCCGTGGTGCCCGGTATATCTACATCTTGCCTGAGGCTAAATGACCCCGTGGTGCCCGGTCGAGCTCCATCTTGCCTGAGGCTAAATGACCCCGTGGTGCCCGGTATATCTACATCTTGCCTGAGGCTAAATGACCCCGTGGTGCCCGGTATATCTACATCTTGCCTTAGGCTAAATGACCCCGTGGTGCCCGGTATATCTACATCTTGTCTGAGGCTAAATGACCCCGTGGTGCCCGGTATATCTACATCTTGCCTGAGGCTAAATGACCCCGTGGTGCCCGGTATATCTACATCTTGCCTGAGGCTAAATGACCCCGTGGTGCCCGGTATATCTACATCTTGCCTGAGGCTAAATGACCCCGTGGTGCCCGGTATATCTACATCTTGCCTGAGGCTAAACGACCCCGTGGTGCCCGGTATATCTACATCTTGCCTGAGGCTAAATGACTCCGTGGTGTCCGGTCTAGCTCCATCTTGGCTGAGGCTAAACGACCCCGTGGTGCCCGGTATATCTACATCTTGCCTGTGGCTCCTAGTTCCAATTTCTTAGTCAGTATACACGCGTAGTTTCCAATTCTACATTCGTCAGATCATTTTAATATCATTTTCAAAAATAAAAACATATGCCTTTGATTTATTTTTTATCAATCTCAGTTTACACGCGTAGTTTCAATTCTACGTTCGTCAGATCATTTTAATATAACTTTCAGAAAATAAAAACATGTGTTGTTACATTTTTATTTTATCAGTGAAATTAGAGCTTCGATATATTTTTATTTTCTGAAGAACCCACCAATTATTTCTTCCTTAGGCTTTTACAAATTTAATCAAATAAAGCATCATGTTTCTAGAATTGATAAGTTTGCCTATTAAAGGGACACACGGCAATCTTGAAGTAGTTATCAAGCATTAAAATTAGCACCTCGATTTATTAATCCTGTATTATTAATCCAGTATTATTAATCCAGGATTATTTTGACTATAAAACTGCTTGCATATAATTAAATAAAACAAATGAGATTTCAATCGTCTTCGTTATTCGTTATTCTACCACATTTTGAAATGTATTATTGGTGCTGTATAAGTGTAGTTAGCAAAATGCAAACACAATTTGTTTTAAACAATTATACATCCGGCTTGAACTACAAACTTATGACTAAATAGGGCAGTAAGAATTGTTATCATGCTTTTAGATGTGTGGAAAAACATGCATGATTTACATAAACGTTTTGTTTTAGATTTTTTAAAAAAATAAAGCAATCAAATTGTTGTAATTGTTATTTCCTTGTTAACTCACCTGAGTCGAAGGCTCAAAGAACAGGTGAGCTATTGTTGGGATCACTCTTCGTCCGTCGTCCGTCCGTCCGTCCGTCGTTATCCTTTGCTTCAAACGATTTCTCCCCAGAAACCGCTTGATCAATTTTGACCAAACTTCACATAGATAATCTGTTGATAATCTGTTGAAGAATGCTTTTCAAATTTGTAAAACTTAGGTTCTCGTGACATGAAACGTTAAAATATCTTCTCCTTCGACAGTTTTTCTTTTAAAATGATCGCTAACGCATAGACTATCAACTTTATTCAAATGAAGTCCGCAGAGTCAAAATTAGCCGTTCCCCATGGGTCCAACTTTTGTATATGGAGATCATAGACTTATGAGGAAAAAACTTAAATCTTCTTCTCTGAAACCACAGGGTACAGAGCTGTCATGTATTACATGTAGCATCAGTTTATGGTCCTCTAGCAAGTTGCTGAAATAATGACCCTAGAGACAAAGTTGGCCCCGCCGCGGGGATCACAGTATTACATAAACATATAGGAGAAACTAAAAAAGATATTCTTCTCTGAAACAAACGACAGGGCTCTCATTTATTACATGTAGCATCAGTTTATGGACCTCTTAACAAGTTTGTTCAAATGGTGACCATGGGGTTAAATTTGGCCCACCCCAGGGTCACATGTTTGACATAGACATATGAGGATTTTTATTTTTAATCCTCTTCTCTGAAACTACCAGAGCCAGTTGTTTAATGTTTTGAATCTACTATAAGTTTATGGTCATCTACCAAGTTACTACCAGAGCCAGTTGTTTAATGTTTTGCATCTACTATAAGTTTATGGTCATCTACCAAGTTACTACCAGAGCCAGTTGTTTAATGTTTTGCATCTACTATAAGTTTATGGTCATCTACCAAGTTACTACCAGAGCCAGTTGTTTAATATTTTGCATTTACTATAAGTTTATGGTCATCTACCAAGTTACTACCAGAGCCAGTTGTTTAATATTTTGCATTTACTATAAGTTTATGGTCATCTACCAAGTTACTACCAGAGCCAGTTGTTTAATATTTTGCATTTACTATAAGCTTATGGTCATATACCAAGTTTGTTCAGATGGTGACCCTGGGGTCACATTTTGCCTGTTTCAATAGTCACGTTTTGCACAGACTTATATAGGGACAATTTTAAAAATCTTCCCCTCTAAGGCCACCTCCTCTAAGGTGCAGAGCTTCCATTAACTGGCGGTCAATAAAATCGCACCAGTAGATTATATGGGTATTACATTTTATTGCTTAGGTAATTTATAATAATAAATGCATATTTTGAATTGAAGAATATTATTAATAAATGCAAACATAACTATCTCAGAATTCCTATGCATGGTGTATAGTGTTCAATTAAAGTCACACGGGTAGAAAACAAAAGTCATACATTTTAATACCGGCCAACCGTTTTATCGTTTCTAAGAAATCATTCCGACGTCAAGTTTTTCCAACAAGATATTTAGCTAGAGTTACAACATTCGCAACATCTCGTACGCTGCTTCGCATCATGACTCGAATCAATCGTGAAAGCTCGGCCAATCCCGTCATTCGTCGGGATCCCGAAGCAGTATACGAGATGTTGCGAATGGACTCGAATGTAATAGGCAGGTTTACATATTGGTTACGTCATACTAGGTGACGCGCGTCAGATTCCCGCCAAAACAAATTTGCATTCAAAATCAAAGTTATCTTCAACATTTTGCAATGTCATTTAGCCGATTGCTCCATCTATAGTTTATTTACGTGAAACCTTCATCTGTATTGTAAACAACAAACATGCAACGCAAATCATACATCAACAGGTGTGGCAAGCGGCTATATTGTTTATGTAGCAACAGCTTAGCAGCAGTGCACTATTTTCTGTGCCGTTGCCTTCCGGCTAACAGAATGTCAATATATTGAATATACCGAAGCGCCGTGATACTCACGAGGCGGGATCCCGAGGAATGATGGGATTGGCGCTCGTTCACGATTGGAGTTACAAATGACGTTATCTTGCTGGAATAACGTGACGTCGGGCTGAGACACATATGACCTTGAACTCCAGGTTGGACCTTCACCTTTAAGGTACAGACCTGATTCTTGCGCGCTTCATGCTCCACATTTCTATATAGTTTTATCAAAATCCATTCAATAATGTATGAGTTATGACTGATACACATTTGTGCTGCTAGATTGATTACGAAGCAACATATAACATTTTGAAATAATTCAAGAGCAACAACTCTGTTGGTTCTACTATGTCTAGTTTTCTAATTTATCCGAGCTTTTTGTAATAAATAAATAACAACCTGCCAAAGATCGGTGAAAACGAAAAATAAATAAATAAATAAATAAAAACATAAGGAGCTAGACTTCAAACTATCGAGTATTTAATAAATCAAGGGTCATAAGTCTGATGTTTATAATCTGATTGATCTGGTTTTCCAAACTGTCCACACTTACATCACTATTATCACTCTGGCCAAGTTTAGTAAATATCAGTTGCAACCTGAAGATGCTGTCGAGTTCACTATACAGAATATGGATGTTGTCAAGTAGCATTCAAGGACGTCAGTCAACCACAAACACACATACAGAAGCAAACAACAACTATAACAATGAATAAAAGGCAAGATATGACATGTATGACATCACAAACACAAAAGGTAATAGGGATACCGTCTTAGAACGGTCAATGGCAAAAAAGGCTACAGGGGGTTTAAACAAGGTTCGAGGGGACACGTCCCACTCTTACCCTATTTTATTCCCAATAAAATGGACAGTGTAAATAAAGATATCCCCGCCAGGGGATACAAATAGAAAGAATTCATTTAAAAAAATGTAAGCAACTTCTTAAAGTTAAGAGAAGTACATCTTCGATGGCGATATATGGAGAATTAGGTAGATACCCTCTTTACATATCAAGATATATAAGAATCATAAAATACTAGTTTAAAATGTCAGCAACAGGTAATATAATCCTTTCCAATATTTATAGATTGTAATATAGAAGTTGTTAATTGGATATCTAAAGTAATAGACCGTGAGCTAATAAGGCAAACCCTCACCCCACCGGGGTGAATTTTGTAGGCCCTATTTTTCTGAAACCACATTATGTATGTAGTCTTTTGCAACTCGTGTGCCATCTGAGCGTTGGGGCTTTATCGTGTAACAGGGTGTAGAATACGTTACCTATAAAATAATAATTAATTTTACTGCATTTTGAAGACTAAACATGTATGGAAGAAAGGGTTTGTATTTTAAGTTATCTTCATTATTCATGCCTTTTATAATACAAACTTTCGTTTCACTTACTTTTTATACCTTGGATATCTGCGTTACTAAGCCTACGTCACCGTAATTTACGTTACCTTGTTTTATTAGGTTTTTTTAACGTAAGACATTAAGAACATTAATGATGTTACATCCGAACATTATTCTAAACCTTACACATGTCAGAGACATACGTACGCATGATGTTAATAATGTTTGGTTCTTGTAATGTCCGTTACACTGTGTGTTTTTAAATCATTTTTTATTTTCCGCATGTTGAAACAAATTAGAACAAATCATCGAATAAACAATTACAGCTTTATTATAACTTCCTTTAGACATGATTGATTGTACTCATTTTGAACATTATTTATGCTTTTAAGCTATACATTTCGTTTCACTTAATGTTTATACCTTTGATACCTGCGTTATTAAGCCTACGTTACTGTAATTTACGTTACCTTGTTGAATGAAGGCGTTTGGTTTAAGAAATTAAGAAAAAATATATTTTATATCCAAAAAATATTTAAAACATCTTAGTTATTATTATTATTATAAATAGACAAACAATGTTAGGTTCTTGTACTGTCCGTTACATTGTGTTTTTTTTTTAAATAATAAATAATAATTTTCCGTGTGTTACCAGAAATCTACAAAATTCAGCCAATTAGCTTATACGGATGTTAATACAACACTCCTCTACACATCATCGATGGTAACAACAACGTTTGAACAGACATGAAATTATGTCAATGCTAATATGCGTTACCTCATGTATTAAACGTTACATATGTTACCAATTAGGTTTACCACATTTTATTTAAATACCACATCTAAGTATCAAATGAAAACATGGATATATATGTTTATTTTCCTTTTTATACTGTTTATACTTAGACAAACATTGAATGAAATGAAGTTTGCATATAATTTACACGACTCTTCCGTATTTTTTACGTTACCAAATTCAAAGAAAAATAGCAAATTATATGTACAACTTTAACTGCTAATGTATTCATATATTATTCAAATGTAACAAATTAAGCAATTTCAACATATTCACAAAATGAATTGAACTTTACTTACGTTACTAACAAATATAAATTTTATAGCTCTGTGAGATAGTATGCATTTTCATTGAAATATATTACATCGTTTGAGCTCATAATTTCTTTATACATCGTCATCTCTTTCTTCAAACTCAATATCAATCAGTTTGTTGGCTTCCATACGTTGGCTTCCATATCTTCCCGCCCAGTATTGCTTCTTTCTTCAGTGTCAGGCTCTTTGAACATGATGTCAAACAACTATTGGGACGCAATATCACCAATAGTCCAGTCAAATTCAATAACATTATCTTCTCTCATTTGTTTCTGCGTCTGGTAGGTCTGGTTAATGTAGGTCAGTATGGTGCCACAACGACACTTGAAAGTGTGCATGTTCAATGCATAATTATAGAAAATTGACACGTCGGCAAAAAACTGTTGTGGCCTTTGCATTTTCGCGAAAACGTATTTGACATCCGTGTAAAGAGGTTTGCCATATAGGCAGCACACTTTTGAAGATCATCCGAACATTCATCCTGCTGTTCGAGCAAACCAAATTGACACTAACTCTCTGTAGTTTTTAATCATCTTCAATGGGACACCATTGCCTCTCCCTACAGAGCCACTGGTTGTAACACAGCTTATAAAGCAATGTAGTGTGGGTAGTAAAGAGTAAATATCGAACCCCTTAACCTCTACAATTTGTTTCACATTCAACATCTCCTTTTTAATCATCCCAGTGCCAACCGCGACATACGGTTGTATTACTGAAACAAATTTTGAAAGCAGCATCAGTAGGTCTGTGTGATGAGAACGCACCACGATTGTTTCAGATGTTGGTGAGGATTGATAGTGTTCATTCTGATGTCTGTTTCCTCCTATGATGAAAACAGATCTCCCTGATCATCAGCAATGACAGATATGTATCTACAATGGTAAACCCGAGACATTTTCCCCCCAGACAAAGTAGGTTTCGTGGCCTTGGAGGTTTGGTGCATATCTGTCTGTTTTTCACTGGCCGCAATGAGATTGATGAATTGTGTCGTATTGTCGTGATTACTCATGTAACTCTTCAAATCACGTCGGTGGTTCTACCCAGGTGCCCGCCCGTGCACGAAAATGTCCCGGAGGGGCACCTGGAGTCTTCCTCCACCAATGGAAGCTGGAAAGTCGCCATATGACCTTAGCTGTTGGTGCGACTATAAAATCCAATTCAATCAATCAAATCACAATATGTCTTCGTTTTCGGCCCTGACAACAGAATGAATGAATGAATGGTGCTTTACGGCACGTCGACACATAAATAGGTTATATTGTGCGCAAAAACTGACGAAAGATGAAGAAATTAAGTAATAAGTAAAAATTAATGTAAATATATAAAGATAAAACTATTTAAAAATCAGGGATGATATGGTAGTAATATAAACTATATATGTAAATCAAGAAATGCCCGTCAACGGGTATATAAACAAGTAAATATATATAAGAACACATAATAATGATTTATATGGTCTGATTTCTTTTAGGAAATCTAAAACAAGACTAAAATCTATAGTATCAAATAACTCTTTCATCGTATTAACATTGTAGTACCTTTGACGCATAGGATCAAAGTCTACACATTCCAACAAGATGTGTTTGACCGTTAACGGTGCAAAACAGAGTATACATTCTGGTAATTGCTCACCTTTTAATAAATATGAATGAGTATAACGTGTATGCCCTATCCTGCACCGCCCTGAAAACAGGAAAGTTGGGTTTCCCATCGCCTCTTGCACTCAAACTAATAGATAGATCTAGGGACGCAAGAGTCTTTCACAAAGTCGACTCAAGGTGCTTTGGTAAGTATGTCAAACACCAGCTCTGGCAAATCGTCAAACGTACCAGGAACTGAGGGCTAATTGTGAGTTGTTGCGTTACCTTCACACACAAACACAGGATGTTCAGTAGGTCGCTGTGTAGCTGGCTCAACTGATACTTTTAAGCAGTAGAGCAATTTGGCTTTGTCAGTTCTAACTGAATTGCCACCAGCGTTGCAAGGGACCATGGTACTGAGCCTAGAGGATATGATAGCTTCAACTTAAGATCTGTCTTATGCCTGATCAGTAAGGGAACAATTAACAAAATATAGTGTGTTATAGATCGGGTCGGCGTGTCAATTAACAGGTCATTGACACATATGTCATAGTCTTCTCAGCCTGATACTGTAATAGATCATCAGCAACATCTGTCTATGCTGTCACGTGATCGATAGTCCAGGAAACCAATTCGTTCAAGACTTTTAAGACATTGAAAATTCAGAACACGTACACGTAATATTTGGCATAGGCGGCCGAAATGCTCTGGCTGGAAATCAGCATTTTGGAACAGAAATGTACTGCTTTTAAATCTATATAAAAACGGACAACATTGGAACTTTCTTCTGTGTTGGAAATAATTACAACCAGCGCATATCTTGTGTATCTTGTGTTCAAAATTAATATTTTCCAGACTTGGATTCTCGCGTCTTTAAGACTGGATATAACCGTCGTATAAACGACTGGACATAACCGTCGTATAACTAAATTTAAATTCGACATACGTGTATCAACTTCGATATAAATACTATTTCGCACTGGACTTAACAACGTAAACATGTACACCAGCAACAATACATTCTGTCATAGGATATTATTCGACGGCAAGCAAGTGACGATGCTACTACAGGATTCATCTTCATTGGAGAAAGAAATATAAAAAGATCAGACAGGGAAAGTAGCATTCAAGGAGGACAGTCAACCACAAAACACAAAAACAAACATGGAAACAGACAAACAAGAAGGCAAAAGTAATAATAAAAGTAAACGACATCACAAACACAAAAGGGTTGACTATAGGGCTACGGCCTTGGAACGGTCAGCGGCAAAGTAGGTTTCATTGTTCTACTGTGCCTAGAATGCAATATTCAACTCTGGATGTTTACATGATCATTAAACATGGACTTCTTCTAGAATTCAACAAATAAACATGTATGCCATGTCTCTTCAAGAACGTTTCTGGAATTCAACAATATACAATACTGTGTGTACACATACTGTTATACTGTTACTTATGAAATATATAATATCGACATCAATATAATAAATACAGTCAACATAATACCTTCTATCCAGTCTTCATTTATTATCCCCCAAATCAATGACGGTCGTAACCACCGTGGTGGCAATATTTAGAGAGTATACATTGTCAATATATGCCAAGTCGGTCACAACTGTCTTTTATTGCCTTTTATCATTCCGGAAATTAATTTTAAACCAACTTACCTTTCGAGATTAGATATTGAAATTCGGACATAGTATTGTTGGATCTTTCTTCGATAACATCAAATATATGTTGTTGTTTTTTTAGTTTCAAACAAAACAAGAACGTTTACAATCATTTGATTTTGGTGAAAAATATGTCTCAAGAACACACCAAAGCTAGTGATTATTGTCATTGTAACCAGAATATTGGCACAGCTTAATATCATTTAACTGACATACAAGGTAAATTTAATCCGTTTTAAGTATACATTAAAGTCTTTAATATGTTATTCGAACCAACACATATAATACTCATCTAAAATTATTAATTTTAACCATTTTTATGTCCTTCTAGGTATTCATATTTTGATTGACCAAAAATGTGTGAATTTTAAAATGAAAAGGTACAGGTGTGGTTTAGTCAATTTAATTATTCTCTCGTTTTTCAGTTTCTTTTGTTTTTAACATTTTATTTCTTTTCAATACAATAATGTACAAAACCTATAATTATGAAATTATATTCAACAATAAATTACAATATAATGTATTGAAAAGAAAACTTTTAGTTTTAATAGAAATATATAATGAGAAAAAGAAGAGTATAGTATGAGTATAGTAAGAGGTATATCTATGGAAAGTGATCGTTACTAATTAACCTTCTGTCTCTATTTCATTTCTCAAATGTCAACAAAGTTCCATTTGGCATTGTGTTGTTCAAGTTTGTTCTTAGAAAATGCAATAATTTCCTCAATATCTTTCCTATAATGCAAATATCTCATAAAGCATTCAATATCAGGGATGGTTTTATTATACTTGTTTCTGTATAGAAAGTATTTTGAAATAATAATAATAAAGTTCAAAATACTGGCGTTTCTGTTGTTTTTACATATTAAACCAAATGATACAGTCTTTAAATCAAAAGTAATTTGAAACCTTTTGCTTTGTAGAATTTGTTGTAATTATGACCAAATATCTGGCTTATATGACATTCCCAAAAGAGAAGTGAAATCGTTTCCACATGCATGTTGCAAAAGTCACAAAGACTTGAATTCACTACCTTGCATTTGTGTAATAGTTTATTGGAAGGTAAAATTCGAGTAAGATATTTATACTGAAATGCTCTTAATTTCGTATCTATAGTACATCGAAAAGGTATTAAATAAATTTGTTTCCACTCTAAATTTTCAAATATTTCTTCCCATTTACTCTGAGGTTTTTTAATTCTTTTTTGACATTTATTTTCTATTAGTAATTTATATATTAATCCATTAACCTTATTTCCTTCAAGAACTTTGTTTGTTAAAGATTGATGTATGTTTTCCATGTTGTTTATTGCTTCTGTTTTGAGTTTTTCTTTCCAGTCAGGTGGTATACTTGTAATAAGTGAATGGTATTTTAAAAAATCTACTTCGCTAATATCATAAATTTGTTTGAAATGTGAAAAATCTTTTATTTGTATAATCGTATAACTGTTCAATATATTTTATCCCACGATTTCCCCATGTTTTTAAATATGTTGGTTTGCCATTGATTTTAATTGCTGAATTGTTCCATATTATCTCTTTGGAAATGTTGTCTATAGTCTGCCTAAAATTCACATATGCCCAACTTTCTATTATTTCTGTAAGAAACGTTCTCCTTATATTTAAACGTTTTACATCTGTAGTATTTAAACTACCTTCAAAAAGCAGTTTTCCTCCTAATTTATTTATTTCATAAAAATATAGTTCTTTCCAATGTCCTTTATTACTATCATCTAAAATTCTCTTAATCCAACTGCATTTTAAAGAATTAAGATAAAACTCTATATTAATCATTTTAAGCCCTCCATTTTCATAATCTTGTATAATGGTTTCTCTATTTATCTTATCTGGTTTATCGTCCCATAGAAAACTGAAAGTAGCTTGAGTTATTTTTTTCATGATATCTTTTTGTGGGTTTTCAAGAACTGATAGTGGATATATGAGTTTAGGTAGAGCAAACGTTTTTATGACTGTGATTTTTCCCAATAGTGATACATTGTACTTTCGCCAACTATTAAGACACGTATAAAAATCTTCTACTTTTGGATCTAGGTTATATTCATGCATTTTCCCTTTATTATTTGTAAAAACCATCCCTAAAGTAGTTGCTTTGTCTGATGTCCATGTGAACTTTTTATTCTTACAAAATTCGATATTACTTTTAGCGAAAGACCCTGCGCGTAGAACAGTTGACTTTTTTGTATTAAGTTTTAAACCTGAAATTCCTCGAAAGCCTTCTATAACGTTAATTAAATTTTCAAAAGATCTACGTGACCCGTCTGTGATAAAAGTAGCGTCATCAGCAAAGAATGTCTGTTTAAGATCTTGGTTTGTAATTCTTATACAATAAATAGTTTCATCTTGGGCGACTATCATAGACAATATTTCAATAGCTATAATAAATAAGATTGGAGATAATGGGCATCCTTGTCTTACCCCCTGTTGTACTGTAAATCATTCTGACATGTGTCCAATATTTGGAGAGGAGTTCAAATCATTCGCTGTTGGTGAAGCCCCTCCTGTCAATAATGCCCCGACGAAGCTCCAGCTGTCAATTATGCCCCTAAATGGCGTTTCACAACAAAAGGGACGCAACACGTATATACTGCGATTTTATTGTGAAAACGCCATTTATAACAGATTAAGGGGAGGAAGTTTGGTATTGTAATCGTTTAGTTGAAGCACACGTCGATATTGAAAAAAACACATGCTATGGTGTTAGAGTTATAAAATAGATTATATGTATATGTTTCTTATATTTTGCCACTATCTACACGCAATTTCATTTATTATGTGCAATTCTGTTGACGAATAACCGATTACCACGTGTATAGCTCTCCCTGCACACG
This sequence comes from Cyrtodaria siliqua, assembly GCA_037043455.1. Lineage (NCBI taxonomy): Eukaryota > Metazoa > Mollusca > Bivalvia > Adapedonta > Hiatellidae > Cyrtodaria > Cyrtodaria siliqua. The sequence goes on from JAWPHD010003228.1 coordinate 160,712, forward strand.
GACCTATGACTTTACACACACCTCCTTCTGAGGATGGCATACTTTCATAGTAGGCTTACCAGAGGAAATCGAACCTGTGACGTTTGGGACGAGAGGCAAGTATGACCAAGTATGCTAACCACTCATCCTGCACAACAATATGACTGGAAAAAATTGTTATTTTCAATAGACAGGTTGAAGGAAATAAACATAAAAAAGACAACAAAAAAAGAAAAACATATCAGAAAAAACTTTTTTTGTTATATTATATTTCTGTATAGAATAGACATGTATACAAACATCAAAACATATTTAAAAAAAAATAAAAACCGTACACCAAAAACAATCCTACCCAAAATTCCAACCCCATAGTGGTCTCTTACATGGGGTATGATTGCTTTTGACTATGGTCTCTTACATGGTGTATGCTTGTTTATGACTATGGTCTCTTACACGGCGTCGAATTGTTTTTCACTATGGTCTCTTACATGGGGTAGGATTGTTTCTGGTGTACAGTTTTTCATTTATTGATATGCTCTGATGTTGTGCTCTGCTGTTGTACATGTCTACTACAGTCTCTTACATGGGGTAGGATTTTTTTAAGATCTTTTTGTTTTTAAAGATTTGTTTAGGTCCAAACGTGTTCCTTCAACCTTTGTTTCAATACCGTTCTTCTAGTTACAATTGATTGCAAATCGGGTCCTGATATGGTCTGGGATGTCGTGTTCTAAGGTGGATATAATATATCGGCATGGAATGTCTTCGATTCCTAGCACACATTCTCTAATTCACAAAAAGCGGAGTATACATCTGTCATGATGCTATTCATAACGTTCACGCAATAACTTTCACGCACAGTGCCGTAACCAGACATAAACTGACACCGAGGCAAAGAAATATGTTGGGTGAGAAGTGGATCGTGGGTCGGGGAGGGCAAGGGCGGATCCGGGGGGTATGGGTGCACCAGGCTAAAATCTGAAAAGTAATAATTATATGCATATAATAAGCTTTTGTTGGTTGGGGTGTACAGGTGGTAGTGGGATGGGTCTAAGGGCGGGTCCAGTGCGGGCACCGGGAGCACCCCTACCTAAAATCTGAAACGTATACATGTACTTTGATTGTTCTTTGGTTGTTAGTTAGGCAGTGGAGTGGGGGCATGGGCGGATCCAGTTTGCATCAATCCATCAAATAAAGTCTTCTTACTTTAGAAAAAATCTGGGGAGCATGCACCCTCCTCAGGGGCGGATAAAGGATTTGACGTTGGGGGTGGAGCGCAAGTTAAAAAAACAAGTTATAACCAAAACACACGCACTCACGCACGCACTCAAGTTAAGGGGTGATGCGCAACTTGAAAAAAAAACACTATTTACAGCCAACCCACATCCACTGCCCCCTCCCCCCAAAAAAACACAAACAACACTCAACAGCAACAACAACAAAAAGCACAAAGCACAAAACAACAACTATTTTTGTCACATAATGCGTATTAGTCACATATTGCATTTTAAGTTTTGGCGCATTAAATGAATAATCACATTCGCCTCCTATTTAAAAAATAATTAGGAAGTAGTAACGGCTTACTTTCTACACTATATACAACCTTACCACATCATCTTATTAAAGACAAGCTAATTTCTCTTATTAAAAAAACATTCGCTAGAGAAAATACTACATTTTTGGCATGTAATAATATTAAAGCGTTTTTCACTAACGGCAGTTTAGACAATTATACTATGTGGACTTGCTATGAAGTTTGTGAAGCACTCATCTTCCTATTAGATAATATTTTGTCAAGTATGGTACCACCGTTTATAGACAAATTGTTGGTATCCCTATGGGTACGAACTGTGCACCACTTGTCGCAGATTTGTTTTTATTTTGCTATGAAAGGGATTTCATGTTGAGTCTATCACCAGATAACAAGGCAGATATTATTGAAGCTTTTAATGACACCTCTCGGTATCTGGATGACATACTGAACATTGACAACCCTTTCTTTCCAACTATGGTTCATAATATTTACCTAAAGAACTTCGGCTTAATAAAGAAAATATATCTGATAATAACGCTTCTTTTCTTGATTTAGATCTCTCGATTGAAAATGGTAAAATAATTAGCAAAATCTATGACAAGAGAGATGCTTTTAATTTTGACATTGTTAATTATCCCCACTTGGATGGGGATGTTCCCCGAGCAACTTCTTATGGGGTGTATCTGTCTCAACATATTCGTTTTTCTAGAGCTTGTACTCGAGTTGAGGACTTTAATATTCGTAATCTTTGTATAACTAAAAAGTTACTCTATCAGGGTTACCATTACCATAAACTTCGTAAAACTTTTGCAAAATTTTATTATCGTAACCCTGATCTTCTTTCCAAATATAAATGTAATTTAAGGACTCTTCTGCGACAAGGACTATCACAACCTGACTTCTATGGTGATGTGATTTATAAACTTCGTAAGATTCTTGGTCATGATCACTTTCATACTATCTTTGTTAAACTTGTTAAAAAGTTTATCAAAAGAGGTTATGACCCTATCATTTTGCAACGTACTGCATGCTTGGTGGTGGACCCTTTTACAGTTTGCCACTATGCTTTCCTCTTTAATTGTACGATGACCGGACAGGCTGTGGACCCTGTGATGACGCCTACCTAAAGCCCATTGGGACGGTGGCGTTTGATGTTTGTCCATGATCTTTCTTGTCGTGCCCTTAATGGTTTATTCTCTTACTGCTCTGGCTTCTGCAAAGTCATTGAGTACCTTCATTGTGGCTTTCTAGGCTATTGTTTTTTTGTATTATATTTACACGAGCATATTTGTGTTTTACTTATATTGCCTATTGATGCTGCCTTGTTGGTTAGAGATTAGATCATGGCGGGGATTTCTTTATTTACACTGTCCTGTTTTAATGGGATGACGGTAGGGTAAGTGTGAGGTTTGGTGCACCCTAGAACCGGTTTAAACACCCAGTGGCCTACTTTGCCACTGACTGTTCCAAGGCGGTAGCCCTACTGTCAACCCTTTTGTGTGTGTGATGTCGTTTGCATTTTTTATTACTTTTGTCTTTTCGTTTGTCTGTTTGCGTGTTTGTTTTTGTGTTTTGTGGTTGACTGTCGTCCTTGAATGCTGCTTTCCCTGTCCGATATTTTTATCCTTTTTTAGGAAATAAACAGTAGGCGAATGTGAGAATACATACAGGGGAGAAGCCATATAAATCAAATATATTAAGCCATTCTGTTATATTTCGTTAAATGATAGCAAGTGATAATGTCTAGGTGATGTGAGAGATATCCTGATAAGAGAAATACGATGTCTCTGTCATCTGTTAATTTTTTTATTTTGTTCCCCGTGAGGTTGCGGGGTAGACCCCCCCCCCCCCACCTCCCCCGCCACCACCACCCCCCACACACATTCATATTCATTTTGTCATTTTTTATCATGCCCATCATGACACCGCGTATGCAAAAGTGGAAACGTGGCTCCATCGTAAGTGGAGTGTCTATTATAGAATGTGCAGCAATTCTGCAGTTTTGCAGGTAAGAAGGTTCTAGGCCCAATCCTCATATTTTATCTTGATGTAAATGGAGGATGAGCCTGGCGCGTTCGTTCCTGTTAGGCGCAATATAAACGTTCATGTGTTGTTGCTCCTTAAAACACAAATCAATTCAATTAACTTTTTTAAACAGTAGTCGAATGTGAGTATGCATACAGGAGAGAAGCCATATAAGCTACATACATTAAGATATTAGGCGACGTGAGAGATGTTTCTATTGTCCTTTAATTTTCCGAATATGCCTAGTTACTCATTTTAGCAAAGTAGAAGTTACTAGTGCTAATTAACTGCTATACCAGCCGCATATTACGCATTAATCGTGGATATGAATGTGTATGCTCTTTTTTAATTCAAATTTCCTAAGCAGTTACTACTTTCGAATTAGAAGTAGAAGTTACTAGTGCCTAGGAATTAACTGAACTATTAGTCGATACATTGAGTATACAGGAGAAATACCATATACCATTCAACGAAATAAAAACTTAATATATGTGACTTATTTGGATTTTATCCTGCATGAATACACACATTCGCCTACTGTTTAAAATTATTACACTTAAAGGGTGTTAGAGACATTTCTCACATCGCCTAGACATTACCACTTACTATTTTAAAAAAACAACAACTGTCTTTTAGCTTAATTATCACCTCTTCCTTCTATAATGTACCAGTCGGTTTATTTGCAAGAACACGATTTATTAATTACATGTGAATTGATGAATACTATTGGTATAGTATTTGTTACCTTATCAAACCATGTACAAATGCATAGGGAATCTGCATATTATATAAGAACAATGTTCGTGTGGGGTGTGTGTTGTGGGGGTTGCGGGGAGGGACATACTATACCCACCCCTTTCAGATTAGGGGAGAGGTGCTGTCCCCGCTGTTCCTAATTATAGATACTGCATACGGTCTATTCTAATTATCATGGCAGCATCGTTTCCGAGGAAAGCTCCACGGGCATTTTGCCTCGTAAACACAGAAGTTCAAAGAGATATGTCATGAGCATATATAAGGTATGACTCTTCCTACACGGGACTGGTCTACGTCTTAACATTTCCTTCGAAGGATGGCATAAGATTCACAGTACATTGCCCGAATAATGAAAGGTCATTTGCCCAAAACCCTCACTCGGAAAAAAACATTGCTTGCAATTGTTAGAGTAAGCGAAAATACAAGTGTGCGTACACACTGGTGAGAAACCGTTTAAGGTACAATATCAGAGTTTATGAATATATCGTCCCTTTCGCGTATCAATCAATTCACCTAAGCAGTTTATTATGTCCGTCAGAATTGTACTGACGCTAGCTGTATTGATATTGTCCTTGAGGACAGTACTGAACCCAGAGAAGCTGACAGGTGATATTTTCACAGAGGTTAGTATTGACTGTATCCGTTTATTGTTTCGCTGAGGACTATACTGACAGACGATTTAAAAGAAACTTATTACATTAAAGCAGACCATTTCTAAAAATAAAAACATCCTTTAGTTTAAATACCACACATTTTTTCTGTCATTATAAAGTACCAGTAGCTTTATATGCAAGAACATGATGTCTTAGTACAATGTGACTTGATTAATACTTTTGGTATATTCTAGCAGCGAAAATAGTAGCTCTTATGGTGCATACGTACAACAGAGTTACTGTGATGCCCTTTTAGAATAAGTAGGTATCAGGGTCGACCATATCAAGACAGGTTCATGAAGAGATCAAGCAATGCATGCATAAACAGCCGCCATACAGCAATAGATTAAACGTTAACAACCAAGCGTGCATGCATAAAACTCACCAAAGAGAAGAATACCTCATCGATCTAGACATTTTCGTACGACTAGTTAATGTTTTTCAGGTGAATGTCTCTGGAATTTTTACATTTCGACATATCTCGCGCTGACACGTATTCTGTGTTTGGAAAATTAAACCCGAACACAGCTAACACAAATCGACAACGTTAACAGGCAAACGTCAGATATGTGAGTAGGTTGAGTTTCCAAGTACGAAACAAGACGAGGTGCGGGGAATATACTCTGTCCACCCATCTCAGGTTATGGGGAGAGGTGCTAGCCCACTGTTCTTTTTTGTAAACTACACACATTCATTTCTGATGATCATGACAGCCTCTTTTGATGAATGACCGTTCACTATTCGGGCAAGGTACATCTACTGTGAAACTGCCATCCTTTGAAGGGGATGTTAAGCCGTTGACCAGACCTATGTACAGGAAGGGCCGCATCCTATATAATTATGCTCCTTATACATTTTGCTGTAATTCTGTGTTAATCAGTGACAACATGCCAGCAAAGCCTTCCTCGGAAACGAACTCACTTGGGGAAAAAACATTGCTTGCAAACAGGTAGGGTAAACGAAAAGACAAGTATGCATACACACTGGTGAGAAACCGTTTAAGGATATGACTATATTGTCCCTTTGGTCTTTCAAGGAAGTGACCTAAGCGATTTATTTTGTCCTTCAAGACTTTAGTGACGCTAATTCTTGAAATTGTCATTGAGGACAGTACAAAAGCCATGGAAGCCAGTAGGTGATATTTTCGTAGAGTTTAGTAGTACTGACTGTATTCGTTTTAGGACAGGACTAACGCTAGCCGGCGATATTGACCCTGAGGACAGTACTAACGCTAGCTGTTGATATTGCCTCTGAGGACAGTTCTAACGCTAGCTGTTGACATTTACCCTGAGGACAGGACTAACGCCAGCTGTTGATATTGACTTGTGGACGGTACTAACTCTAGCTGTTGATAGTATCCCTATAAGACGCTGGCTGTTGATATTGTTCATGTGGATGTTAAAGACAATAGCTGTTGATATTGTAGTTCTACAGCTAGCTCTTGATAACGCCCCCGAGGACATTACTTACCATAACTGTTGGTATTACACTTAGGATAATACAAACGCTGGCTGTTGATATTGCCCTTGAGGACAATACCAACGCAGGCAGTTGATATTGCCTTTGAGGACAGTACTAACGGTAGCTGCTGATATTGCCTCTGAGGACGGTACTTACGGTAGCAGTTGATATTGCCTCTGGAAAGCGGTACGCTATATGTTGAAATTGGCCCAGAAGACAGTATAAACGCTACCTGTTGATATTTCCCTTTAGGGCAGTAATATAAGTGGCTATTGATATTGCCAGTGAGGACAGTGTTAAAGCTGGCTGTTGATATTTTCAATGAGGACAAAACTAACGCTACCTGTTGATATTGCTCATGAGCACATTACTAACTCTGGCTATTGATTTTGACACTGAGGACAATACTAACGCAGGCTGTTGATATTGTCCCTGAGGACATCACTTACGCTGGCTGTTGATATTGCCCATTAGGACAGTACTAACGCTGGCTGTTGATGTTGCCCCGTTGGACAGTACTAACGTTAGCTGTTGATATTGCCCCTGAGAACAGTACTAACGATAGCTGTTGATTTTGACCCTGTGGACATTACTCACACTGGATATTGATGTTGCCCCTTAGGACAGTACTAACGGTGGCTGTTGATATTGCCCCTAAGAACAGTACTAACGCTGGCTGTTTATACTTCCCCTGAGGACATTAATAACGCTGGCTGTTAACAGTGTCCATGAGGACAGTTCTAACTCTGGCTGTTGATATTGCCACTGAGGCAAATACTAACGATATATATTAAGATTTCCCCTGAAGGCAGTACTAACGCTAGATGTCGATACTCCCCTTAGAACAATAATAACGCTCACTGTATTGATATTGCCCCTGGGGCCAGTATTAACGCTGGCTGTTGATATTGCCAATGACGGCAGTACTAACGCTGGCTGTTGATATTGCCTCGGAGGACAGTACTACCACTAGCTGTTGATATTGTATTTGAGGACAGTACTAATGTTACTCGTTGATGTTGCCTCTGAGGACAGTACTAACGCTCATCATAGTATCTCTATGGTGGTTAAAACAAAGGCTGATGATAGTGCACATGTGGATGTTAAAGACACTAGCTGTTTGTTTCCATATGGACAGTACATATGCTAGCTGTTGATACCTATGCATGTTACTGACTAGCTATTGATATTGCACCTGAGGATAGTTCGAACACTAGCGTGTGACAGTGCCTCTGAGGTCATTATTAACGCCAGCTATTGATAATTCAACTTAGGACAGTACTAACGCTAGCTGTTGATATTGCAACTGAGGACAGTAGTTGTTGGTATTGCACTTCAGAACATTACTAACGCTGGCTGTTGATATTGCCACTGAACACCATACTAACGCAGGCTGTTGATAATGCACCTTAGGAGAGTACTAACGCTAGCTGTTGATATTGCCACTGAGGACAGTACTGACGTTAGTTGTTGGTATAGCACTTCAGGACAGTACTAACGCTTGCTGTTTATATTGCCACTGAGGACCATACTAACGCAGACTGTTGATATTGAGGACAGTAGTAATCCTAGCTGTTGATATGACCCCTGAGGATAGTACTAACACCAGCTGCTGATATTGCCCCTTAAGACAGTACTAACGCTAGCTGTTGATATTGCCCCTGAGGACAGTATTAAACCTAGCTGTTGATATGGCCCCTGAGGACAGTACTAACACCAGCTGTTGATATTGACCCTTCGGACAGTACTATCGCTAGCTGCTGATATTGCCCCTGAGGACAGTACTAAACCTAGATGTTGATATTGCCCCCGAGAACAGTACTAAACCTGTATGTTGATTTGGCCCCTGAGGACAGTACTAACGGCAGCTGTTGTTATTGCCCCTTAAGATGGTACTAACGCTAGCTGTTGATATTGCCCCTAAGGACAGTACTAACGCCAGCTGTTGATATTGCCCCTTAGGATAATCCTAAACCTAGCTGCTGATATTGCCCCTTAGAACAGTAATAACGCTGGCTGCTGATATGCCCCTGAGGATAGTACTAATTATAGGTGTTGATACTGCCCCTTTGGATATTATTAAGCTGTTGATATTGCCCCTGAGGAGAGTACTAAACGTAGCTATGATATTGTCCCTAAGGACAGTAATAACCCTAGCTGTTGATATCGCCCCTGAGGACTTTACTATCGATAACTGCTGATATTGCCACTACGGAACCGAGCTGTTGATATGGCCCCAGAGGACAGTACTAACGTCAGCTGTCGATATTGCCCTTTAGATAGAACTAACCCTAGCTGTTGACATTGCCCCTGAGGACAGTAATAAACCTAGCTGTTGATATAGCCCCTGAGGACAGTACTAACACCAGCTGTTGATATTGGCCCTTAGGACAGTACTATCGCTAGCTGTTGATATTGCTCCTAGGGACAGTACTAAAACTAGCTGTTGATATGGCCCCAGAGGAGAGTACTAACGCCAGCTGATATTGACCTGTAGGATAGTACTAAAAGTAAGCATAACCTTAGATGTTGATAATGCCCCTTAGAACAATATTAACGCTAGATGTTAGTTTAAACATATTTATTTTACATCGATTGTAACAAAAGCTCGATGAACTTATTTGAATCACTCTCGATGTCTTCCTGGGTAGAACCAGTACTAAGCAATGCAGATAAAGTGTCTGGCTCAGAGACACAACGCATATGGCAATGGCGGGAATCGAACCCACGACTTTCGGATCATGGGTCCGACGCTCTACCACTAGACCACAACGCAAACGCTAGATGTTGATATGGCCCCTGAGGATAGTACTAATTCTAGCTGTTGATATTGCCCGTTAAGATAGTACTAACGCTAGCTGTTGATATTGACCCTATGGACAGTACTAACGCCAGCTGTTGATATTTCCCCTTAGGATAGTCCTAAACCTAGCCGTTGATATTGCCCCTTAGAACAATAATAAAGCTATCTGTTGATATGGCCCCTGAGGATAGTACTAATTCTAGGTGTTGATATTGCCCCTTAGGACATTATTAAGCTGTTGATATTGCCCCTGAGGAGAGTAATAAACGTAGCTGTTGATATTGCCTCTAAGAACAGTAATAACGCTAGCTGTTAATATGGACCCTGAGGACTTTACTATCGCTAGCTGCTGATATTGCCCCTAGGGACAGGACTAAAACTAGCTGTTGATATGGCCACATGAGACAGTACAAACGTCAGCTGTTGATATTGCCCCTTCAGATAGAACTAACCCTAGCTGTTCATATTGTCCCTGAGGACAGTAATAAACCTAGCTGTTGATATAGCCCGAGAACAGTACTATCGCTAGCTGTTTATATTGCCTATGAGGACAGTACTAACGCCAGCTGCTGATATTGCCCCTGAGGACAGTACTAACGCCAGCTGTAGATATTGTCCCTTAAGATAGTACTAACGCTAGCTGTTGATATTGCCCCTGAGGACAGTATTAAACCTAGCTGTTGATATGGCCCTTGACGACAGTACTCATACCAACTGTTGATATTGACCCTTAAGACAGTACTATCGCTAGCTGCTGATATTGCCTCTAAAGACGGTACTAAACCTAACTGTTGACATGGCCCCTGAGGACAGTACTAACACCAGCTGTTGATATTGCCCCTTAAGTGGTACTAACGGTAGCAGTTGATATTGCCCCTAAGTACAGTACTAACGCCAGCTGTTGATATTGCCCCTTAGGATAGTCCTAAACCTAGCCGCTGATATTAGAACAGTAATAACGCTAGCTGTTGATATGGCCCCTCAGGATAGTACTAATTCTAGGTGTTGATATTGCCTCTCAGGATATTATTAAGCTGCTGATATTGCCCTTGAGGACAGCATTAATGTAGCTATGCTATTGTCCCTACGAACAGTAATAACCCTAGCTGTTGATATGGCCCCTGAGGACTTTACTATCGATATCTGCTGATATTGCTCCCGGGGACAGTACTACAACTAGCTGTGCATATGGCCCCAGAGGACAGTACTAACGTCAGCTGTTGATATTGCCCCTTAAGACTAACCCTAGCTGTTGATATTGCCCCTGAAACCTAGCTGTTGATATAGCCCCTGAGGACAGTACTAAGACTAGCTGTTGATACTGGCCCTTAGGACAGTACTATCGCTAGCTGTTGATACTGCCCCCAGTGACGGTACTAAAACTAGCTGTTGATATGACCACAGAGGACAGTACTAACGCCAGCTGATATTGCCCTGTAAGATAGTACTAAAAGTAAGTATAACCTTAGCTGTTGATGATGCCCTGAGAAAAATATTAACGCTAGATGTTGATATGGCCCTTAGAACAGTAATAACGCTAGCTGTTGATATGGCCCCTGAGGATAGTACTAATTCTAGCTGTTTATATTGCCCCTAAGGGCATAACTAAGCTATTGATATTCCCCATAAGGACAGTAATTACGCAAGCTGTTGATATTGCCCCTTAAGGTAGTACTAACGCTAGCTGTTGATATTGAACCTAAGGACAGTACTAACGCCAGCTGTTGATATGGCCCCTGAGGACAGTACTAACACCAGCTGTTGATATTGACCCTTAGGACAGTACTATCGCTAGCTTCTGATATTGCCTCTAAGGACGATACTAAACCTAGATGTTGATATGGCCCCTGAGGGCAGTACTAACGACAGCTGTTTATATTGTCCCTTAAGATGGTACTAACGCTAGCTGTTGATATTGCCCCTAAGGACAGTAGTAACGCCAGATGTTGATATTGCCCCTTATGATAGTCCTAAACCTAGCCGTTGATATTGCCCCTTAGAACAATAATAACGCTAGCTGTTGATATGGCCCCTGAGGATAGTACTAATTCTAGATGTTGATATTGCGCCTTAGGACACTATAAAGCTATTGATATTGCCCCAGAGGAGAGTACTAAACGTAGTGGTTGATATTGCTCCTAAGAACAGTAATAACGCTAGCTGTAAATATGGACTCTGAGGACTTTACTATCGCTAGCTGCTGATATTGCCCCTAGGGACAGGACTAAAACTAGCTGTTGAGATGGCACTTGACGAGAGTATTAAAGTCAGCTGATGATATTGCCCCTGAAGATAGAACTAACCCTAGCTGTTGATATTGCCCCTAAGGACAGTAATAAACCTAGCTGTTGATATTGACCGATAGGACAATACTATCGCTACCTGCTGTTATTGCCCCTTAGGACAGTACTAAAACTAGCAGTTGATATGGCCCCAGAGGAAGGTACTAAAGTCAGCTGTTGATATTGTCCATTAAGATAGAAAAAAAACCTAACTGTTGATATTACCCCTGGGGACAGTAATAAACCAAGCTGTTGATATAGTACCTGGTGACAGTACTAACTCCAGCTGTTGATATTGGCCCTTATGACAGTACTATCGCTAGCTGTTGATACTGCCACTAGGTACGGTACTAAAATTAGCTGTTGATATGGCCCAGAGGACAGTACTAATCCTAGCTGTTTATATTGCCTATGAGGACAGTACTAACGCCAGCTGCTGATATTGCCCCTGAGGACAGTACTAACGCCAGCTGTTGATATTGCCCCTTAAGATGGTACTAACGCTAGCTGTTGATATTGCCCCTAAGGACAGTACTAACGCCAGCTGTTGATATTGCCCCTTAGGATAGTCCTAAACCTAGCCGCTGATATTTCCCCTTAGAACAGTAATAACGCTAGCTGTTGATATGGCCCCTGAGGACTTTACTATCGATAGCTGCTGATATTGCCCTAGGGCCAGTACTAAAACAAGCTGTTCATATGGCCCCAGAGGACAGTACTAACGTCAGCTGTTGATATTGCCCCTTAAGATAGAACTAACCCTAGCTGTTGATATTGCCCCTGAGGACAGTAATAAACCTAGCTGTTGATATAGCCCCTGAGGACAGTACTAACACCAGATGTTGGTATTGGCCCTGAGGACAGTACTATCGCTAGCTGTTGATATTGCCCCTTGGGACGGTACTAAAACTAGCTGTTGATGTGGCCCCAGAGGACAGTACTAACGCCAGCTGATATTGCCCTGTATAACCTTAGCTGTTGATAATGCACCTTAGAACAATATTAACGCTAGATGTTGATATGGCCGTTAGAACAGTAATAACCTAGCTGTTGATATGGCTCCTGAGGATAGTACTAATTCTAGCTGTTGATATTGCCCCTAAGAACAGTAATAACGCTAGCTGTTAATATGGACTCTGAGGACTTTACTATCGTTAGCTGCTGATATTGCCCCTAGGGACAGGACTAAAACTAACTGTTGATTTGGCCCTTGACGACAGTACTAATGTCAGCTGTTGATATTGCCCCTGAAGATAGAACTAACCCTAGCTGTTGATATAGCCCGAGGACAGTACTATCGCTAGCTGTTGATACTGCCCCTAGGGACGGTACTAAAACTGTAGTTGATATGGACCCAGAGGACAGTACTAACGCTGGCTGTTGATATTGCCACTGAGGACAATACCAACGCAGGCAGTTGATATTGCCATTGAGGACAGTACTAACGCCAACTGCTGATATTGCCCCTAAGGACGGTACAGACGCCAGCTGTTGATATTGACCGATAGGACAGTACTATCGCTAGCTGTTGACACTGCCCCTATTGACGGTACTAACACTAGCTCTTGATATGGCCACAGAGGACAGTACTAACGTCAGCTGTTGATATTGTCCCTTAAGATAGAACTAACCCTAGCTGTTGATATTGCCCCTGGGGACAGTAATAAACCTAGCTGTCGATATAGCACCTGGGGACAGTACTAACGCCAGCTGTTGATATTGGCCCTTAGGACAGTACTATCGCTAGCTGTTGATACTGCCCTTAGGAACGGTAGTAAAATTAGCTGTTGATATGGCCCCAGTGGACAATACTAAACCTAGCTGTGTATATGGCCTCTGAGGACAGTACTAACGCCAACTGCTGATATTGCCCCTAAGGACGGTACAAACGCCAACTGTTGATATTGACCGATAGCTGTTGATACTGCCCCTATGGACGGTACTAAAACTAGCTGTTGATATGGCCACAAAGGACAGTACTACCGCTAGCTGTTGATATTGCCCCGTAGGATAGTACTATCGCTAGATTTAGATAATATCCCTATAGATGTTTAAACGCTGGCTGTTGATATTCCCATGAGGTCAGTTCTTACGTCAGCTGATGATATTGGCCCTGAGGACACTACTTACGCCAGCTGTTGATATTGCCCATTAGGACAGTACTAACGACAGCTGTTGATATTGGCCCTGAGGACACTACTTACTCCAGCTGTTGATATTGCCCCTAAGGACAGTACTAACGTTGGCTGTTGATATGACCCCTGATGACAGTGTTATCGCTGGCTGTTGATATGACCCCTGAGGAGTGTACTGTCGCTAGCTTTTGATATTGCCCCTTAGGACAGTACTAAATCTAGCAGTTTATATGGCCCCAGAGGACAGTTCTAACGCCAGCTGTTGATATTGCCCCTAAGCATAGTACTATCGCTAGATGTCGATAATATCCATATGGATGTTTAAACGCTGGCTGTTGATATTTTCCCAGAAGTCAGTTCTTATGCTAGCTGTTGAGATTGCCCCTGAGGACAGTACTAACTCTAGCTGTTGATATGGCCTCTGATAGACATCTAGATATTTTGTAGTTATCTAGATAAACCGTTAAAAATATCTAGATAGTTATGTAGCTACCTAGTGACAAAAATAGAATACCACCATTCTGGTGATACTTAAATAACTCGTGTATTTATAAAGCACAAATACAATTATTCACTTGTGTACGTAATACGTTTGGTGAGTACATGCACCGCACTTGGACCACATGTGTCCCTAATATGTTTTTTCCAATGAATTAGACACGTGTCCTTAATTCGACCGAATTACATTACTCGGTCCGAGTATTAACTTTCATACCCATCTAACCCCGTCTCCAAGAAGTGAAAGCGGGGTTGGCTGAGGTATGGAATAAAACCATAATTTTGGCTTTAAAAAAGTGTATACTGTAAAATTAAAACATTTAATAGGTAATTGTAAACAGGTTATTGCGTTAGTTCAGTAAAACAAGTTTTTAAACGTGTTTTATTGTCAAAAATATCCGTTATAAAATCCTGCTAATATAAGCTTTCCCATTGCTTAATGGTATTAAGGCGGGACCACGTAATGAGGGACACGTGTGCGTAATTCGGTCTGGCTCAAATACGGTTCCACAGACCACTTTTTATAGCACCGATCATGGGAGGTATATTACCTTTGATTTTCAATATATGTTTGCATATATAGGCCATGAGCCAGGACCCAACATTTTCGATATTGTTACCAACTCAAGGGACAAATTCTACCATCACTTTTTGAAAAGAGCAATGTATATAGATTACATTTTCCCATGATAGCAATCTGGAACAGGTAGCTTATATAAAAAAAAATCGAACATTAATAGGTTATCATTGTAGCGCTTTCATATAAGTTTTTGATGTTCATTTTTGAATGTCATGCTTGTGTGAATAATTATTGATGTACTTTTTAAAGATGTGCTTAAGTTTACAATTCATTGAGTTACATAAAGCGTAAATAAGCTCTTTTTTAGTACTGAATTCAGTTTAAAATCTCTATTTTGCTTCAAATTAGAAGTCAATTTACCCCACCCACTATTGACACATTTTTATGCATTTAGTTTAATTAATAGTTTTTACAATATATGTGTAAACTTGTAAGAATCAGTAATTTACAACCTTTCTACATGATTTAAATAATATAATATGAATAAGGGATTGTTATGATATATTGATGAAATGAAGTACTAAGCAATGTTCATGGCATTGCACATATGTGTTCAGTAAGCCTGATAAGTTGAGACATATGCAAAACTGGAAGTATAAGCCTTCCTCAAAGTAACTGCAACATAAATAGTATTAACATGTTCTGATACACACATATATTGCACAGACGACACATAGTCCAAAGAATTCTAGATAAAGGAAATGTGCGGTTTAACGTGTTTTTTTTAACAAAAGTATTTTTTAGGGGTATGCGTCATGGCAATACTTATTATGATTACACATTTGGATTATGTATTACACATAAATACATGAAGTAAACATTGCATATTGCAACGCAAAATCTTAAAACTTATTTTAATACTTTTTAATTACAATTAATGCATATTTTAAGGATTTTTACACCTGAATTACCCCACCCATATACAACACAATGAAGAATTCTGCATATGACACGTAAAAATAGTAATATTATTATGCATTTGCACGAACCATTTGTGTGTTACTGAAAAAAGAATAGACGAAGATGAATTGATTTGAATTGGGGTTACGGCGCACCAACACAAACATGTTATATGGCGCCAACAGGAATGAACATTCGACCCGGCTCACTCTTCATAAACATCTAGATAAAAATGTGCACAATGTGCCCAGAACCTTCTTGCCTGCAGAACTTCAGAGTTGCTGCAAATTCTCTAGTAAACACTCTATTTTTCGCTGGAGCCACGATCAATGCCACCACTGAAGTAGCACCTGAAACAATACAGGTTTCATGATGAAAATAATGAACACAAATGACAAAATTAACATGAATTCGGGGAAATTTTACCCATATGCTTGGATATATTCTTGCCCGGGAACCACATGGCGTCGACGAAGAAATATCTTTAGGCTGATACCTAGATTACTGTACTAACTACTTACCATGGCAACTATTTCTTAGTACTGATGCAGTTGTTACAATATCACCTGCTTAGGATATGTATCTAAACATAGGTTATGATGTTCTCCGTACTTGATTTAGAGTATGGAATTAGCCTAGGATAGTAAGCATTAATCCTACTTTTGCGCATGCAAGTGCAAGTGGAATGATTATTACCTAAAAAAGAAGATGTATTGCCAAAGAAGAGAGAGAGAGGGAGTGTGTGTGGGGGTGCGGGGGGGGGGGGGGGGGGGGGGGAGGTGGATATATTATATAGGCATTTAGGAACCTGCCCTACTGACGAATAGACACACCTATGTTTCTTTAACATGATGAGAGAAAAAAACAAGCGACACACGGGATCGCCTGGTTTACGTCCCAATCCGAGAACACACCGACAAAATTCACTAGCTCCGGTGAGGCTTGAACCAGGGTCCTCTGAATTTAAAGTCCCCCGTGTTATCCACTGCATCAACAGGCTGTATGCGATCAAGCGTGATGACTGCATTAAAGTACATACAACTAAAATGTTAATCCTTCATAAAGGTTATATCCAAGAAGCTGGGTTCACAACGGTCTCTCTTATTTAGTAAGTTAGCACCAAGTTCATGTATGTCGAGTTGAAATATGCCTGCAAGCCTTATATATGCCCAACTCATTGCTGTTTTGATAAACTTGGCAATTAATGCCTTGGGATAAAACAGGACAATTAAGATACTCAGTACATATTATCTGATTTAAATAGTATAACTTAATGTGACAATATAACATACATATAAGATATAAAAACAAATTAAACGCTTCCAGATAAGAATCGGTACCCAGTGCATCGAGATAGATTACATTTAGTGATCACGGTTAGTTTACTGATGTTTACTCTAAAAGCTATATCCGACATACAGGTGCTACTGCAGTTAAAGTAGCTATCCCGCCAAAAACAGCCACATGTTACCACATATGTACATCGTTTCTAAACCTGCTGACTACCAGGTATATATATATTACTTACATCGTTTGAGAATCAAAACTCGGTAAATACAATATAAAAAGCTTTAACCAGCCAGACAATAAAAGCAAAATCTTACACTTATTCAATTACGGATATTACAGAAACCCATGAATAAACATATACTTTTAAGTGACATATGAGATGAATACCTGGATAGAGTTTTGATAAACTGTTTTTGTAGTGTAATTTTGTCGTAATTTGGCGGGTTATTTTAAAATTTGTATAACAAACACCTAAAAATCGACAGTTAAACCGTAAAATGCCTTTTCTTTTTCTTTCTGTTTTTTTTTGCAATTTGTCGAAAATGCAGTGGTCTACTTTGTGATTTTAGTTCGTGGATTTATTCAATATGCGATTTGTAAACATGGTTAAGTCTTCATAATGGAATACCTTATCAAAAGTCACATTCTCTATATATTTCAGTTCCCTTAGGGACATTATTGACGGATGTCGTCTGTATTGTCTATAGGTAGCTTATTGAAAGATGCCGTATGTATTGTCCATAGGAACCTTAATGTCAGATGCCGTCTGTATGGTCTATAGGGACCTTATTGACAGAATGCGTCTGTATTGTCTATAGGTGCATTATCGACAGATGCCGTTTGTACTGTTTATAGGGACCTTATTGACAGATGCCGACTGTATTGTCTGTAGGGACATTATTGACAGATGCCGTGTGTATTGTTTGTATGGACCTTATTGACAAATGACGTCTGTATTGTCAATAGAAACTTTATTGACAGATGCTGTATGTACTGTCTATAGGGACCTTATTGACAGATGAAGCCTGTATTGTCTGTAGGGACCTTATTGACAGATGCCGCGTATATTGTCTATAGGGACCTTATTGACAGACGCCATCTGTATTGTTATAGGGACCTTATTAATATATCCGTCTGTATTGTCTATAGGGACCTTATTGACAGATGTCGTCTGTGTTGTCAATAGGGGCCTTATTGACAGATGCCGCCTATATTGCCGATAGGGGCATTAATGACAGATGCCGTATTTATTGTCTATAGGGACCTTATTGACAGATGTCGCCTATATTGTCTATAGGGACCTTATTGACAGATGCCGTCTGTATTGTCTATAGGGAGCTTATTGAAATATGCCGTATGTATTATCTGTAGCGGAATTATTGACAGATGCCGTCTGTACTGTTTATAGGGACCTTATTGACAGATGGCGTAAGTATTTATAGGGACCTTATTGACAGATGCCGTCTGTATTGTCCATAGGGACCTTATTGACAAATGTCGTCTTTGTTGTCCATAGGGGCCTTATTGACAGATGCCGCCTATATTTTCTATAGGGACCTTATTGACAGATGCCGTCTGTATGTCTATAGGAAGCTTATTGAAAGATGCCGTATGTATTTGCTGTAGCGGCATTATTGACAGATGCCGTCTGTACTGTTTGACCTTAGTGACAGATGGCGTAAGTTGTGTCTATAGGGACCTTATTGACAGATGCCGTCTGTATTGTCCATAGGGACCTTATTGACAGATGTTGTTTGTATTGTCTATAGGAACCTTATTGACAGATGCCATCTGTATTGTCTATAAAGACCTTGTTGAAAGATGGCGTCTGTATTGCCCTTAGGGGCATTATTGACAGATGCCGTCTCGGTTGTACATAGAGACCTTATTGACAGATGCTGCCTGCATTGTCTATAGGGGTCTTATTGACAGATGACGCCTGTATTGTCTACAGGGACATTATTGACAGATGCCGTCTGTATTGTCTATTGCGACCTTATTGGCAGATGGCGTCAGTATTGTCTATAGGGGCATTAGTGACAGATGGCGTCTGTATTGTCGATAAGGGCATTAATAACAGATGCCGTATGTATTGTCTATAGGGACCTTATTGACAGATGACGTCTTTATTGTCTATTGCGACTTTATTGGCAGATGGCGTCAGTATTGTCTATAGGAGCATTAGTGACAGATGGCGTCTGTATTGTCGATAGGGGCATTAATGACAGATGCCGTATGTTTTGTCAACATGGACCTTATTGACAGATTGACAGATGGCGCCAGTATGGTCTGTAGGTTCGTTGTTGACAGACATATTCTGTGTTGTCTATAGAGTTCATATTGACGCATGGCGTCAATAATGTTGAAAGGAAACTTATTGATAGAGGGCGTCATTATTTTACATAGGTACATTGATGACAAATGAAGTGTGTATTGGATACAGGTACCTTAGTGACAGATGATGTTGGTATTGTCCAAAGAAACCTTATTGACAGATGGAGTTCTTATTGAATATAGGGTCCCAATTGATGGATTGTGTCTATATTGACTATAAGGACCGTATTGACAGATTACGTACACACTGTCTATAGGGACATTTTTGACAGATGGTGTCAGTATTTTCAATAGGGACGTTATCGACAGATGACGTCAGTATGGTCTATACGGACCATATTTACAGGTGGCGTCATTACTGTTGATAGGGTATCTTATCGACAGATGGCGTCAATATTGTTGATAGAACCCTTATTGACAGATCGCGTCAGTATTGTAGATATGGAACTTATTGACAGATTTTGCCATCATTGTTGATTGGGACCTTATTGACAGATATCCTCAGTATTTTCTATCAGGAACTTATTAAGAGAGTGTGCTTGTTTGGTCAATAACGACATTATTGATACATGGAGTATGATCTGAATGGACGTTACTGTTGACAGACGTAGTCTGTGTTGTCTTTATTAACACATGCCGTAAGTATTGTTGAAACGGACCGTATTGGTAGATGGCGTCATAATTGTCCATAGGGACCTTGTTGATAAATGGAGTGTGTATTGTGTACAGGTACCTCAGTGACAGATGGTGTGGGTATTGTCCATAGAGAACTTATTTACAGATGGAGTTCATATTGTCTATAGGGTTCTAATTGACAGACGGCGTCAGTATTGTTGAAAGGGACCTTATTGACAGATGACGTCAGTATTGTGTATATGGACCTTATTGACAGAGGGCGCCGGAGTTGTTGCTTGGGACTTAATTGACAGATAATGTTTGTTTTGTCACTAAGGACCTCACTAAGGACCTTATTGACAGATGTCGTTTATACTGTCCTCTGTGGCAATATCGACAGATAATCTTACTACTTTCCTCCGGTGCAATATCTACAGCCAGTTACCGTTAGTACTGTCCTCAGAGGCAATACGAACAGCTAGTGTCGGTATTGTCCTGAGGGCAAAATTATCGGCTTTTGTCACTTCCTTGATGAGCGAAAGTGATATATTCAAAACCTGTGATATTTAATCTTTAAACGGTTTCTCACCAGTGTGTACGAGTATGCTGCCTCTATTCCCTAATCTGAGAATAGTGGGCAGAGTATATTCCCAAACCCTCCCACAACACACCCGAATATTTTGCTTACTTAATGTGTGAATCACCTATACATGTGAACATTCTTGGAATAATAGAAATAGGTATAGAAATCGAATAGGAATTGCAGCTTTCACAGAACACAGTAAACACCAAAACACGCAAACAGACAAACAAGAAGGCAAAAGTAGGGTTAACAATAATAAGAACTAAGAATATAACAATAATATTCACCAAGTCACACTTTACTTAAAAGATCAAATGCTTGCATAAAAACCTACTGGTAACTTATAAAGCCAGAAGAAAGGTATGCTATTAAGCAATAGACTATTTTATATGATCAGCTTTAATATAATAATGATCAGCTTTAATATAATAATTACATGTTTTAAATCATGTGACAATACTGTCCTCAGGGCAAAAAAAGGATACAGTCAGTACTAAACTCTGCAATAATATCACCTGCTAGCTTCCATCGCTCATTACTGTGCTCTAGGACAATATCAACAGATAGCGTCAGTAAAGTTCTTAATGACAAACTAAATTACTTCGGTCACTTCCTTGATACGCGAAAGTGACGATATATTCATAAGCTGTGATATTTAATCTTAAACGGTTTCTCACCAGTGTGTATGCCGCACATGAAATCCAAGAGTGACGGGCAGAGTATTCCAACCCCCCCCCCCCACCACCACCACCACACCCCCACCCGCATTCACCCACCCTTCCCGAATAGTTTGCTCAATTTATGTGTTGATCTCCTGTACATGTGAACATGCTTGGATAATATCACTAAGAATATAACAAGAGTATTCCGCAAGTCACAATATTTAAGTAAGAAATAAAATGCTTGTATACAAACATAAACCTGCTGGTAGTTTATAAAGCCAGAAGAAAGTAGGGCAATTAAGCGGCAGTTTGTTTTTAATGATCTGCTTTAATATAATAATTGTATTCTTTTAAATCATGTGTCAGTACTGTCCTCAGTGAAAAAAATCGGCTACGGTTAATACTAAACTCTGCGAAAATATCAGCTACTAGGTTCCATTGCTTCAGTACTGTACTTAAAGACAATATCAACAGCTAGCGTCAGTAAACTCCTGAACGGTTAATTAAACTAATTAGGTCACTTCCTTGATACGCGAAAGGGACAATATATTCATAACTTGTGATATTTAATATTAAACGGTTTCTCACCAGTATGTATGTGTATGCATAGTTGTCTTTTCGTTTACCCTACCTTTATGTTTTTTTCTAAATGAGAGCTTTAGTTGACCGTTAATTATTAGGGCAAGGTACTGTGAAACGTGTTCCCTCATTCGATGGAGATTTTAAGCCGTTGAACAGTCCCATGAGCTCATTATAGATCTTGATGAAATTATGTATTACTCAGTGCCGCAACATACTCGTAGAGCTTTCCTTGGAAACGACGTTGTCATGATAATTAAAACTTTTGAAGTGATTTTATGAAAAGTGTACAACTTCAAACCATAAACAAGAGACCCACTCGCCTTGTTTCAAAGTGCTCTCATGTTTTAAGAAACAACAACAATTTCTTTATATAAATCTGTGAAACTGTGACCCCCGGAGTGGCCATATTTGACCCCATTGTCGCCATTTGAACAAACTAGGTAGAGGATCATAAGCTTATGGTACATGCGAACTATTATTTAGCTTTTGAAGTATCAGAGAAGCTGTTTGAATATGTTTTCCTATATAATTCAATGTTATAGTGTGACTGACCCCGGGACAGGGCCAAATTTGATTCCAGGCTTGATTCAAGGGACACCATTTAAATTATTTGGTACAGGACAATAATCTTAAGCTACATGTAGCTTATAACACCTCTAGCTCTTGTAGTTTCAGAGAAGATGTTTATAGACGTTCCTACATAACTCTATGTAAATATGTGACCCCACGGGACCGGGCGAAATTTGACCATAAGATCATCATTTTAACAAAATAAATTGGTAGATATCGATACTCTTATGCTACATTCATCGTATTAGACCTCTAGCTCTTGTAGCATCAGAAAACAGAATATTTTTATGGACTTTCCTATATAACTCTTTGTAAAACTTTAACCCCAGAACTGGGCCATAGTTGGACACAGAGTCACGATTTGAACAAAAGTGACCCCTGTGGCGGAGCCAGATATGACCCCAGGGTCAACATTTTAACAAACTTGCTAGTGGATCATGAGCTTATGCTTCATGCATAACATGGGACCTCTAGCTCTTACAGTTTTAGAGCAAATCATTTATTTTTCAAAGATTTCCTATATAACTGTATGAAAAAAT
Organism: Cyrtodaria siliqua; assembly: GCA_037043455.1. Taxonomy (NCBI): domain Eukaryota; kingdom Metazoa; phylum Mollusca; class Bivalvia; order Adapedonta; family Hiatellidae; genus Cyrtodaria; species Cyrtodaria siliqua. The sequence continues at coordinate 183,490 of JAWPHD010003228.1, forward strand.
GTTACCCCCGGGGCTGGGCCATATTTGACCCTGGGGTCGCTATTTTATAAATACTTCGTGGAGGACTCTAAATGTATAATACATGCAAAATATTAGACCTGTAGCTCTTCTAGTTTCAGCGAAACGATTTATTTTTAAAGAAACAAGAGTTTTGCTTAAAAGGGGGAGATAACTGTAATAACAGGAATCAGCTACCCTGTTCACACTGCTATCATGGATTTGTTGTTTATCTACAAGGTACTCAATAACATGGTGGTACTAGTAAGAATTTGTCCCTTGAGATGGTAACAAAAAAGTGTATGGCTCACGGTCTAATACTAGTATCATTAAATAAACTAGTTTAAACTATCGGTTAAGAATGTCTTCATTTCCTTATGTTGGTATCATTGGTATGTCTGATGCTTGGTGCTATTATATATGTCCTACTACAGTTATATGTTGCCTTTCACTTATAGAGATATAATTCATTTATTGTCAATTAGAAGCAATGTCTCATTACTTTCCCGATTACAGAAAAAGTAGTCTCTGGTTCAAGAATCAATAACATTGTGATTAAACATGAAAGTTGTATTTAATTATTTATTTAGTTTTATTTATCTTTATGCATGTATATATGAAAGTATGTATGTGTGAAAGTATGTATGTGTGTGTGTATGTGTGTATGTGTGTATGTGTGTTGTGTGTGTGTGTGTGTTTGCGTGTGCGTGCGTAAATGCGTGCGTGCGTGCTTCTATGGTCTCAGCGTAGTTACGGGGTCTGACGCAATGCTATTTATTTGATCTTTGGAGATTGGAGCCCGATATTTATATTTAGATATCGGTGGTACATTTTCAATTGCTTTTGTTTTCTGTACTTAATTTTTCGATTCGGTGGTCCCACTACTCCGGTCCGTAAAAGGCTATGGGTACTGTTTAACCACTCATAGGATATGTTGTCTGCTTTTTAATTGAGTCTTTCGGCTGTTACTTTTGATACGCAGGCTTCATAACCGCTGGAGCAAACTAAATTCCATTTTGTTTATTTTGCTCTTCGGGGCATACAGTTGTGTTAGATACTGGGGACGGTTAAAACGTATATACTATTGTTTTATGAATATTAAGTTCTGCTATACCCGGCACTAGGGTGAGTGAGCGGTAGCTAGCATATATCACTACTGTCCATGAACAATCAAACTGAGACAGCAATATTGCATATGTATCGTGTTCTGTCGTTTCCAAAGGTCTACTCTCATACTCTTTTAAGTTACATAACGCAGCAGTCCGCATACATGCGTCGACCATGACAATGCATTGTGTGATGGTATTATCACATAATGCGTACAGGTCACATATTGCGTATTGAATTTGACGCATTAGATGAATAATCATATTCACCTACTGTTTAAAAATAAATTTCTGTATACCGAATTTAGTTCAGTAGAAGGTATTAGTGCATAATTCCCTCCTGTACCAGACGATGCATATCAGTTTACAAAAGAAAAAGGATGGCTCTGTCATCCGTTATTTTTTTTTTTAAAACAGTAGTCAAATTTGATTATACATACAGAGGAGAAACCGTAATAAGCGACAAAAGTTGATATTCAGTTATGTTTCGATTACAAATATTTACTGATAATGTCTAGGTGATGAGAGAGATGTATATACTGTCCTTTAAGTTTCCGCATAGCACTAGTTACTCATTTTAGTAAAGTATACGTTATTTCTGCCTAATTGACTCCTATACCACCCGATGTATATGTGTATACAGGAGAAATACCATTTTCTGATTAGCATGGATATGAGTATATATGTCCATGGTTTTATGTACTAAATACTGCTTGAAAAGACCTTGTTTTCTTATTGTACTACCCATTAATCGTGGATATGTATGTGTATGCCCTTTTTGACGTGTTTGAAGCTAATTCGTATTTACAACGAAGTTACTACTTCCTAGTTAGAAGATACTAGTGCATTGGAATCAACTGCTATATAAGCCGATAAATATGAATATAAAGGAGAAATAATATATTCTATCATTTAACGAAAGAAAAACGTAATACATGTGACTTAGTTGGCTTTTCTCCTGCATGAATACACACAATCGCCTACTGTTTAACATAATTAAACGTAACGGATGCTAGAGACAACTCTCACATCGCCTAGACAATATCACTTACTGTTTTTAAAAACAAAAGAGTCATTTAGCTTAATTATAACCTCTTTCTTCTATAATATACCTGTCGGTTTATTTGGAAGAACATGATTTCTTAAGTACATGTGAATTCACGAATAATATGTTACCTTATCAAACCACGTACACGTGCATTGGGAATCAACACGTAATATAAGCAAAATATTAATGCAGGGTATATGAGGATGGAGAGGGGCATAACATTTTATTTCTTACTTAAATATTGTGACTTGCGGAATACTCTTGTTATATTCTTAGTGATATTATCCAAGCATGTTCACATGTACAGGAGATCAACACATAAATTGAGCAAACTATTCGGGAAGGGTGGGTGAATGCGGGAGGGGGTGTGGTGGTGGTGGTGGTGGGGGGGGGGGGGGGGTGGAATACTCTGCCCGTCACTCTTGGATTTCATGTGCGGCATACACACTGGTGAGAAACCGTTTAAGATTAAATATCACAACTTATGAATATATCGTCACTTTCGCGTATCAAGGAAGTGACCGAAATAATTTATTTTGTCATTAAGAACTTTACTGACGCTATCTGTTGATATTGTCCTAGAGCACAGTAATGAACGATGGAAGCTAGCAGGTGATATTATTGCAGAGTTTAGTACTGACTGTATCCTTTTTTTGCCCTGAGGACAGTATTGTCACATGATTTAAAACATGTAATTATTATATTAAAGCTGATCATTATTATATTAAAGCTGATCATATAAAATAGTCTATTGCTTAAGAGCATACCTTTCTTCTGGCTTTATAAGTTACCAGTAGGTTTTTATGCAAGCATTTGATCTTTTAAGTAAAGTGTGACTTGGTGAATATTATTGTTATATTCATAGTTCTTATTATTGTTAACCCTTTTATGTTTGTGATGTAGTTTGCATTTATTATTACTTTTGCCTTCTTGTTTGTCTGTTCGCGTGTTTTGGGGTTTACTGTGGTCTGTGAAAGCTGCAATTCCTATTCGATTTCTATACCTATTTCTATTATTCCAAGCATGTTCACATGTATAGGTGATTCACACATTAAGTAAGCAAAATATTCGGGTGTGTTGTGGGAGGGTTTGGGAATATACTCTGCCCACTATTCTTAGATAAGGGAATAGAGGCAGCATACTCGTACACACTGGTGAGAAACCGTTTAAAGATTAAATATCACAGGTTTTGAATATATCACTTTCGCTCATCAAGGAAGTGACAAAAGCCGATAATTTCCTCTCAGGACTATACCGACACTAGCTGTTCACATTGCCCCTGAGGACAGTACTAACGGTAACTGGCTGTAGATATTACACCTGAGGAAAGTAGTAAGATTATCTGTCGATATTGCCCCAGAGGACAGTATAAACGACATCTGTCAATAAGGTCCTTAGTGAGGTCCTTAGTGACAAAACAAACATTATCTGTCAATTAAGTCCCAAGCAACAACTCCGGCGCCCTCTGTCAATAAGGTCCATATACACAATACTGACGTCATCTGTCAATAAGGTCCCTTTCAACAATACTGACGCCGTCTGTCAATTAGAACCCTATAGACAATATGAACTCCATCTGTAAATAAGTTCTCTATGGACAATACCCACACCATCTGTCACTGAGGTACCTGTACACAATACACACTTCATTTATCAACAAGGTCCCTATGGACAATTATGACGCCATCTACCAATACGGACCGTATTGGTAGACCGTATTGGTTTCAACAATACTTACGGCATGTGTTAATAAAGACAACACAGACTACGTCTGTCAACAGTAACGTCCATTCAGATCATATTGACGCCGTCTGTCAATAAAGTCCCTATTGACAAAACTAACACCATCTGTCAATAAGGTCCATTAAGACAATACTGACTCTATCTGCCAATAAGGTCCCAATCAACACTACTGACACCATCTCTCAATAAGGTCCCTATAGACAATAAACTGATGCCACATGTCACTATGTTCCCTATTTGCTATACATCTGGCAATAAGGTCCCTATGCACAATACAGACTCGATCAGTATAGACCACACTAACTCCATGTATCAATAACGTCGTTATTGACCAAACAAGCACACTCTCTTAATAAGTTCATGATAGAAAATATTATTACCTGATCTCCTATATAAATGCTATATCGCATTTCTTGCTAATTTACTAAGGAAAAGACTGTTCCCCGTGAAAACGAACTGTTACCGGGCTTTAGTTTCGACTGTTTCCCTCACGTGCTGGAATTTCGTTTGCGTGACGTCATGTTGCTTTTTTCACCATAGGTTGCCATTATAAAACAAATTTTCATTTTCACTGTTTCGTACAGTAACATTAATCAGGTAATAAAACAGTTATCACATGTGTGTTTGGGGAACAGTCAAAACTGTTTTCCCTTGGTGTCGGGGGATGTCAGTGTGAACTGTTTCCCTCGGCCTATCGGCCTCGGGAAACAGTTCACACTGCCATCCCTTCCATCTCGGGAAAACAGTTTTGACTGTTCCCCAAACACACATGTGATAACTGAATACTGAGGCTATCTGTCAATAAGGTCCCAATCAACAATGATGGAAAAATCTGTCAATAAGGTCCATATCTACAATACTGACGCGATCTGTCAATAAGGTCTCTATCAACAATATTGACGCCATCTGTCGATAAGATACCCTATCAACAGTAATGACGCCACCTGTAAATATGGTCCGTAAAGACCATACTGACGTCATCTGTCGATAACGTCCATATTGAAAATACTGACACCATCTGTCAAAAATGTCCCTATAGACAGTGTGTACGTAATCTGTCAATACGGTCCTTATAGTCAATATAGGCACAATCCATCAATTGGGACCCTATATACAATAAGAACCCCATCTGTCAATAAGGTCTCTTTGGACAATACCAACATCATCTGTCACTAAGGTACCTGTATCCAATACACACTTCATTTGTCATCAATGTACCTATGTAAAATAATGACGCCATCTATCAATAAGTTTCCTTTCAACATTATTGACGCCATGCGTCAATATGATCTCTATAGACAACACAGAATATGTCTGTCAATAACGAACCTACAGACCATACTGGTGCCATCTGTCAATCTGTCAATAAGGTCCATGTTGACAAAACATACGGCATCTGTCATTAATGCCCCTATCGACAATACAGACGCCATCTGTCACTAATGCCCCTATAGACAATACTGACGCCATCTGCCAATAAGGTCGCAATAGACAATACAGACGGCATCTGTCAATAATGTCCCTGTAGACAATACAGGCGTCATCTGTCAATAAGACCCCTAAAGACAATGCAGGCAGCATCTGTCAATAAGGTCTCTATGTACAACAGAGACGGCATCTGTCAATAATGCCCCTATGGGCAATACAGACGGCATCTTTCAACAAGGTCTTTATAGACGATACAGATGGCATCTGTCAATAAGGTTCCTATAGACAATCCAGACAACATCTGTCAATAAGGTCCCTATGGACAATACAGACGGCATCTGTCAATAAGGTCCCTATAGACACAACTTACGCCATCTGTCACTAAGGTCCCTATAAACAGTACAGACGGCATCTGTCAATAATGCCGCTACAGAAAATACATACGGCATCTTTCAATACGCTTCCTATAGACATACAGACGGCATCTGTCAATAAGGTCCCTATAGACATTATAGGCGGCATCTGTCTATAAGGCCCCTATGGACAACACAGACGACATTTGTCAATAAGGTCCCTATGGACAATACAGACGGCATCTGTCAATAAGGTCCCTATAAATAATTACGCCATCTGTCAATAAGGTCCCTTTAAACAGTACAGACGGTAATTGTCAATAATGCCGCTACAGATAATACATACGGCATATTTCAATAAGCTCCCTATAGACAATACAGACGGCATCTGTCAATAAGGTCCCTATAGACAATATAGGTGACATCTGTCAATAAGGCCCCTATTAACAACACAGACGACATCTGTCAATAAGGTCCCTATAAACAATACAGACTGCATATATTAATAAGGTCCCTATAACAATACAGATGGCATCTGTCAATAAGGTCCCTATAGACACTATACGCGGCATCTGTCAATAAGGTCCCTATAGACAGTACATACAGCATCTGTCAATAAAGTTTCTATTGACAATACAGACGTCATTTGTCAATAAGGTCCATACAAACAATACACACGGCATCTGTCAATAATGTCCCTACAGACAATACAGTCGGCATCTGTCAATAAGGTCCCTATAAACAGTACAAACGGCATCTGTCGATAATGCACCTATAGACAATACAGACGCATTCTGTCAATAAGGTACCTATAGACCATACAGACGGCATCTGACATTAAGGTTCCTATGGACAATACATACGGCATCTTTCAATAAGCTACCTCTAGACAATACAGACGACATCTGTCAATAATGTCCCTAAGGGAACTGAAATATATAGAGAATGTGACTTTTGATAAGGTATTCCATTATGAAGACTTAACCATGTTTACAAATCGCATATTGAATAAATCCACGAACTAAAATCACAAAGTAGACCACTGCATTTTCGACAAATTGCAAAAAAAAAACAGAAAGAAAACGAAAAGGCATTTTACGGTTTAACTGTCGATTTTTAGGTGTTTGTTATACAAATTTTAAAATAACCCGCCAAATTACGACAAGATTACACTACCAAAACAGTTTATCAAAACTCTATCCAGGTATTCATCTCATATAATAATGCATATGTGTCACTTAAAAGTATATATTTATTCATGGGTTTTTGTAATATCCGTAATTGAATAAGTGTAAAATTTTGTTTTTATTGTCTGGCTGGTTAAAGCTTTTTATATTGTATCTATCGAGTTTTGATTCTCATATATATATATACCTGGTGGTCAGCAGGTTTAGAAACGATGTACATATGTGGTAACATGTGGCTGTTTTTGGCGGGATAGCTACTTTAACTGCAGTAGCACCTGTATGTCGGATATAGCTTTTAGAGTAAACATCAGTAAACTAACCGTGATCACTAAATGTAATCTATCTCGATGCACTGGGTACCGATTCTTATCTGGAAGCGTTTAATTTGTTTTTATATCTTACATGTATGTTATATTGTCACATTAAGTTATACTATTTAAATCAGATAATATGTACTGAGTATTCTTAATTGTCCTGTTTTATCCCAAGGCATTAATTGCCAAGTTTATCAAAACAGCAATGAGCTGGGCATATATAAGGCTTGCAGGCATATTGCAACTCGACATACATGAACTTGGTGCTAACTTACTAAATAAGAGAGACCGTTGTGAATCCAGCTTCTTGGCTATAACCTTTATGAAGGATTAACATGTTAGTTGTATGTACTTTAATGCAGTCATCCTGCTTGATCGCATACAGCCTGTTGATGCAGTGGATAGCACAGGGGACTTTAAATTCAGAGGACCCTGGTTCAAGCCTCACCGGAGCTAGTGAATTGTGTCGGTGTGTTCTCGGATTGGGACGTAAACCAGGCGATCCCGTGTATCGCTTGTTTTTTTCTCTCATCATGTTAAAGAAACATAGGTGTCTATTCGTCAGTAGGGCAGGTTCCTAAATGCCTATATAATATATCCACCTCCACTCCCCCACATCCCCCCGCCCCCACACACACTCCCTCTCTCTCTTCTTTGGCAATACATCATCTTTTTTAGGTAATAATCATTCCACTTGCACTTGCATTCGCAACAGTAGGATTAATGCTTACTATCCTAGGCTTATTCCATACTCTAAATCAAGTACGGAGAACATCATAACCTATGTTTAGATACATATCCTAAGCAGCTGATATTGTAACAACTGCACCAATACTAACAAATAGTTGCCATGGTAAGTAGTTAGTACAGTAATCTGGGTATCAGCCTAAAGACATTTCTTCGTCGACGCCATGTGGTTCCCGGGCAAGAATATATCCAAGCATATGGGTAAAATTTCCCCGAATTCATGTTAATTTTGTCATTTGTCTTCATTATTTTCATCATGACACCTGTATTGTTTCAGGTGCTACTTCAGTGGTGGCATTGATCGTGGCTCCAGCGAAAAATAGAGTGTTTACTAGAGAATTTGCAGCAACTCTGAAGTTCTGCAGGCAAGAAGGTTCTGGGCACATTGTGCGCATTTTTATCTAGATGTTAATGAAGAGTGAGCCGGGTCGAAGGTTCATTCCTGTTGGCGCCATATAACATGTTTGTGTTGGTGCGCCGTAAAACCCCAATTCAAATCAATTCATCTTCGTCTATTCTTTTTTCAGTAACACAAAAATGGTTCGTGCAAATGCATAATAATATTACTATTTGTACGTGTCATAATGCAGAATTCTTCATTGTGTTGTATATTGGTGGGGTAATTCAGGTGTAAACATCCTTAAAATATGCATAAATTGTAATTAAAAAGTATTAAAATAAGTTTTAAGATTTTGCGTTGCAATATGCAATGTTTAATTCATGTATTTATGTGTAATACATAATCCAAATGTGTAATCATAATAAGTATTGCCATGACGCATACACCCAAAAAAGACTTTTGTTAAAAAAAAACACGTTAAACCGCACATTTCCTTTATCTAGAATTCTTTGGACTATGTGTCGTCTGTGCAATATATGTGTGTATCAGAACATGTTAATACTATTTATGTTGCAGTTACTTTGAGGAAGGCTTATACTTCCAGTCTGGCATATGTCTCAACTTATCAGACTTACTGAACACATATGTGCAATGCCATGAACATTGCTTAGTACTTCATTTCATCAATATATCATAACAATCCCTTATTCATATTATATTATTTAAATCATGTAGAAAGGTTGTAAATTACTGATTCTTACAAGTTTACACATATATTGTCAAAAATATTAACTAAACTAAATGCATAAAAATGTGTCAATAGTGGATGGGGTAAATTGACTTCTAATTTGAAGCAAAATAGAGATTTTAAACTGAATTCAGTGCTAAAAAAGAGCTTATTTACGCTTTATGTAACTCAATGAATTGTAAACTTAAGCACATCTTTAAAACGTACATCAATAATTATTCACACAAGCATGACATTCAAAAATGAACATCAAAAACTTATATGAAAGCGCTACAATGATAACCTATTAATGCTCGATTTTTTTTTATATAAGCTACCTGTTCCAGATTGCTATCATGGGAAAATGTAATCTATATACATTGCTCTTTTCAAAAAGTGATGGTAGAATTTGTCCCTTGAGTTGGTAACAATATCGAAAATTTTGGGTCCTGGCTCATGGCCTATATATGCAAACATATATTGAAAATCAAAGGTAATATACCTCCAATGATCAGTGCTATACAAAGTGGTCTGTGGTACCGTACTTGAGCCAGACCGAATTACGCACACGTGTCCCTCATTACATGGTCCCGCCTTAATACCATTAAGCGATGGCATTATATTAGCAGGATTTTATAACGGATATTTTTGACAATAAAACACGTTTAAAAACATGTTTTATTGAAATAACGCAATAACCTGTTTACAATTACCTATTAAATGTTTTAATTTTACAGTATACACTTTTTTAAAGCCAAAATTATGGTTTTATTCCATACCCCAGCCAACCCCGCTTTCACTTCTTGGAGACGGGGTTAGATGGGTATGAAAGTTAATACTCGGACCGCGTAATGTAGTCGAATTAAGGACACGTGTCTAATTCATTGGAAAAAACTTATTAGGGACACATGTGGTCCAAGTGCGGTGCATGTACTCACCAACCGTATTACGTACACAAGTGAATAATTGTATTTGTGCTTTATAAATACACGAGTTATTTAAGTATCACCAGAATGGTGGTATTCTATTTTTGTCACTAGGTAGCTACATAACTATCTAGATATTTTTAACGGTTTATCTAGATAACTACAAAATATCTAGATGTCTATCAGAGGCCATATCAACAGCTAGAGTTAGTACTGTCCTCAGGGGCAATATCAACAGCTAGCATAAGAACTGACTTCTGGGAAAATATCAACAGCCAGCGTTTAAACATCCATATGGATATTATCGACATCTAGCGATAGTACTATGCTTAGGGCAATATCAACAGCTGGCGTTAGTACTGTCCTCTGGGGCCATATAAACTGCTAGTTTTAGTACTGTCCTAAGGGGCAATATCAACAGCTAGCGATAGTACAGTCCTCAGGGGCCATATCAACAGCCAGCGATAAAACTGTCATCAGGGGTCATATCAACAGCCAACGTTAGTACTGTCCTTAGGGGCAATATCAACAGCTGGCGTAAGTAGTGTCCTCAGGGCCAATATCAACAGCTGTCGTTAGTACTGTCCTAATGGGCAATATCAACAGCTGGCGTAAGTAGTGTCCTCAGGCCCAATATCATCAGCTGACGTAAGAACTGACCTCATGGGAATATCAGCAGCCAGCGTTTAAACATCCATAGGGATATTATCTAAATCTAGCGATAGTACTATCTTAAGGGGCAATATCAACAGCTAGCGTTAGTACTGTCCTCTGTGGCCATATCAACAGCTAGTTTTAGTACCGTCCATAGGGGCAGTATCAACAGCTATCGGTCAATATCAACAGCTGGCGTTTGTACCGTCCTTAGGGGCAATATCAGGAGTTGGCGTTAGTACTGTCCTCAGAGGCCATATACACAGCTAGGTTTAGTATTGTCCACTGGGGCCATATCAACAGCTAAGTTTAGTACCGTTCCTAAGGGCAGTATCAACAGCTAGCGATAGTAATGTCCTAAGGGGAAATATCAACAGCTGGCGTTAGTACTGTCCTCAGGTGCTATATCAACAGCTAGGTTTATTACTCTCCCCAGGGGCAATATCAACAGCTAGGGTTAGTTCTATCTTAAGGGACAATATCAACAGCTGACGTTAGAACTGTCCTCTGTGGCCATATCAACAGCTAGTTTTAGTACCGGTCATAGGGGCAGTATCAACAGCTAGCGATAGTACTGTCCTATCGGTCAATATCAACAGCTGGCGTCTGTACCGTCCTTAGGGGCAATATCAGCAGTTGGCGTTAGTACTGTCCTCAATGGCAATATCAACTGCCTGCGTTGGTATTGTCTTCAGTGGCAATATCAACAGCCAGCGTTAGTACTGTCCTCTGGGTCCATGTCAACTACAGTTTTAGTACTGTCCTAAGAGGTAATATCAGTAGCTAGCGATAGTACTGTCCTACCGGTCAATATCAACAGCTGGCGTTAGTACTGTCCTTATGGGCAATATCAGCAGCTGGCGATAGAACTGTCCTCAGAGGCCATATAAACAGCTAGGTTTAGTATTGTCCTCTGGGGCCATATCAACAGCTAGTTTTAGTACCGTCCCTAGGGGCAGTATCAACAGCTAGTGATAGTACTGTCCTCGGGCTATATCAACAGCTAGGTTTATTACTGTCCTCAGGGGCAATATCAACAGCTAGGGTTAGTTTTATCTTCAGGGGCAATATCAACAGCTGACGTTAGTACTGTCGTCATGGGCCATATCAACAGTTAGTTTTAGTCCTGTCCTTAGAGGCAATATCAGCAGCTAACGATAGTAAAGTCCTCAGAGTCCATATTAACAGCTAGCGTTATTACTGTTCTTAGGGGCCATATCAACATCTAGGTTTAGTACCGTCCTTAGAGGCAATATCAGCAGCTAGCGATAGTACTGTCCTAAGGGTCAATATCAACAGCTGGCGTTAGTACTGTCCTTAGGGGCAATATCAACAGCTAGCGTTAGTACCATCTTAAGGGGAAATATCAACAGCTGGCGTTAGTACTGTCCTCAGGGGCAATATCAGCAGCTGGCGTTAGTACTGTCCTCATAGGCAATATAAACAGCTAGGATTAGTACTGTCCTCTGGGCCATATCAACAGCTAGTTTTAGTACCGTCCCTAGGGGCAGAATCAACAGCTAGCGATAGTGCTGTCATAAGGGCCAATATCAACAGCTGGCGTTAGTACTGTCCCCAGGTACTATATCAACAGCTAGGTTTATTACTGTCCCCAGGGGTAATATCAACAGCTAGGGTTGGTTCTATCTTAATGGACAATATCAACAGCTGACGTTAGTACCTTCCTCTGGGGCCATATCAACTGCTAGTTTTAGTACTGTCCTAAGGGGCAATAACAACAGTTAGCGATAGTACTGTCCTATCGGTCAATATCAACAGCTAGGTTTATTACTGTCCTCAGGGGCAATATCAACAGCTAGGGTTAGTTCTATCTTCAGGGACAATATCAACAGCTGACGTTAATACTGTCGCCAAGGGCCATCTCAACAGCTAGTTTTAGTCCTGTCCCTAGGGGCAATATGAGCAGCTAGCGATAGTAAAGGCCTCAGAGTCCATATTTACAGCTAGCGTTATTACAGTTCTTAGGAGCAATATCAACCACTACGTTTAGTACTCTCCTCTGGGGCAATATCAATAGCTTTATAGTGTCCTAAGGCTCAATATCAACACCTAGAATTAGTACTATCCTCAATGGCCATATCAACAGCTAGCATTATTATTGTTCTAAGGGGCAATATCAACGGCTAGGTTTAGGACTATCCTAAGGGGCAATATCAACAGCTAGCGTTAGTACCATCTTAAGGGACAATATCAACAGCTGTCGTTAGTACTGTCCTCAGGGGTCATATCAACATCTAGGTTTAGTACCGTCCTTAGAGGCAATATCAGCAGCTAGCGATAGTACTGTCCTAAGGGTCAATATCAACAGCTGGTGTTAGTACTGTCTTCAGGGGCCATATCAACAGCTGGCGTTAGTACTGTCCTTAGGTTCAATATCAACAGCTAGCGTTAGTACTATCTTAAGGGGCAATATCAACAGCTGGCGTAATTACTGTCCTCAGGGGCAATATCAATAGCTCAGTAATGTCCTTAGGGGCAATATAAACAGCTAGAATTAGTATTATCCTCAGGGGCCATATCAACAGCTAGCGTTATTACTGTTCTAAGGGCCATATCAACATCTAGCGTTAATATTTTTCTCAGGGCATTATCAACAGCTAAGGTTATACTTACTTTTAATACTATCCTACAGGGCAATATCAGCTGGCGTTAGTACTGTCCTCTGTGGTCATATCAACAGCTAGTTTTAGTACCGGTGCTGGGGGCAATATCAACAGCTAGCGATAGTACTGTCCTAAGAGCCAGTATCAACAGCTAGTCTTAGTACTGTCCTCAGGGGCTATATCAACAGCTAGGTTTCAGGGGCAATATCAACATCTAGGGTTAGTCTTAAGGGGCAATATCAACAGCTGACGTTAGTACTGTCCTCTGGGGCCATATGCACAGCTAGTTTTAGTACTGTCCCCAGGAGCAATATCAGCAGATATCGATAGTAAAGTCCTCAGGAGCCATATCAACAGCTAGGGTTATTACTATTATTAGGGACAATAGCATAGCTACGTTAATGCTGTCCTCAAGGGCAATATCAGCAGCTTAATAATATCCTGAGGGGCAATATCAACACCTAGAATTAGTACTATCCTGAGGGGCCATATCAACAGCTAGCGTTGTTACTGTTCTAATATCAGCGGCTAGGTTTAGGACTATCCTAAGGGGCAATATAAACAGCTGGCGTTAGTACTGTACTTAGGGGCAATATCAACTGCTAGCGTTAGTACCACTTAAGGGGCAATATCAAAAGCTGGTGTTAGTACTGTCCTCAGGGGCCATATCAACAGTTAGGTTTAGTACCGTCTTTAGAGGCAATATCAGCAGCTAGCGATAGTACTTTCTTAAGGGTCAATATCAACAGCTGGTATGAGTACTGTCGTCAAGGGCCATATAAACAGCTAGGTTTGGTACTGTCCTCAGGGGCAATATCAACAGCTAGCGTTAGTACTATATTAAGGGGCAATATCAACAGCTGGCGTAGCAGCTGCCGTTAGTACTGTCCTCATAGGCAATATAAACAGCTAGGTTTAGTACTGTCCTCTGGGGCCATATCAACAGCTAGTTTTAGTACCGTCCCTAGGGGCAGTATCAACAGCTAGCGATAGTACTGTTCTCGGGCTATATCAACAGTTAGGTTTATTACTATCCTCAGGGGCAATATGAACAGCTAGGGTTAGTTCTATATGAAGGGGCAATATCAACAGCTGACGTTAGTACTGTCCTATGTGGCCATATCAACAGCTAGTGTTAGTCCTGTCCCTAGGGGCAATATCAGCAGCTAGCGATAGTAAAGTCCTCAGGGTCCATATTAACAGCTAGCGTTATTACTGTTCTTAGGGGCAATATCAACAGCTACGTTTATTACTCTCCTCAGGGGCAATATCAACAGCTTAATAATGTCCTAAGGGGCAATATCAACACCTAGAATTAGTACTATCCTCAGGGGCCATATCAACAGAAAGCGTTATTATTGTTCTAATGGGCAATATCAACGGCTAGGTTTAGGACTATCCTAAGGGGAAATATCAACAGCTGGCGTTAGTACTGTCCTTAGGGTCAATATCAACAGCTAGCGTTAGTACTATCTTAAGGGGCAATATCAACAGCTGGCGTTATTACTGTCCTCAGGGGCAATATCAACAGCTTAGTAATGTCCTTAGGGGCAATATAAACAGCTAGAATTAGTACTATCCTCAGGGGCCATATCAACATCTAGCGTTTGCGTTGTGGTCTAGTGGTAGAGCTTTGGACCCATGATCCAAAAGTCGTGGGTTCGATTCCCGCCATTGCCATATGCGTTGTGTCTCTGAGCAAGACACTTTATCTGCATTGCTTAGTACTGGTTCTACCCAGGAAGACATCGAGAGTGATTCAAATAAGTTCATTGAGCTTTCGTTACAATCGATGTAAAATAAATATGTTTAAACTAACATCTAGCGTTAATATTGTTCTAAGGGCATTATCAAAATCTATGGTTATACTTACTGTTAGTACTATCCTACATGTCAATATCAGATGGCGTTAGTACTGTCCTCTGGGGCCATATCAACAGCTAGTTTTAGTACTGTCCCTAGGAGCAATATCAACAGCTAGCGATAGTACTGTCCTAAGGGCCAATATCAACAGCTGGTGTTAGTACTGTTCTCAGGGGCTATATCAACAGCTAGGTTTATTACTGTCCTCAGGGGCAATATCAACAGCTAGGGTTAGTTCTATCTAAAGGGCAATATCGACAGCTGACGTTAGTACTGTCCTCTTGGGCCATATCAACAGCTTGGTTTAGTACTGTCCGTAGGGGCAATATCAGCAGTTATCGATAGTAAAGTCCTCAGGGGCCATATCAACAGCTAGGGTTATTACTGTCCTTAGGGACAATATCATAGCTACGTTTAGTACTCTCCTAAGTGGCAATATCAACAGCTTAATAATATCCAAAGGGGCAGTATCAACATCTATAATTCGTACTGTCCTCAGGGGCATATCAACAGAAACGTTATGACTGTTCTAAGGGGCAATATCAGCAGCTAGGTTTAGGACTATCCTAAGGGGCAATATCAACAGCTGGCGTTAGTACTGTCCTTAGGGGCAATATCAACAGCTAGCGTTAGTACCATCTTAAGGGGCAAAATCAACAGCTGTCGTTAGTACTGTCCTCAGGGGCCATATCAACATCTAGGTTTAGTACTGTCCTCAGGGGCAATATCAACAGCTAGGTATAGTACTGTCCTCAGGGGCAATATCAGCAGCTAGCGATAGTACTGTCCTAAGGGTCAATATCAACAGCTGGTGTTAGTACTGTCCTCAGGGGCCATATCAACAGCAAGGTTTAATACTGTCCTCAGGTGTAATATCAACAGCTAGGGTTAGTACTATCTTAAGGGACAATATCAGCAGCTGGTGTTAGTACTATCCTCTGGGGTCATATCAACAGCTAGGATTAGTACTGTCCTCAATATCAACAGTCTGCGTTAGTATGGTCCTCAGTGGCAATATAAACAGCAAGCGTTAGTACTGTCCTGAAGTGCTATACCAACAACAAACGTCAGTACTGTCCTCAGTGGCAATATCAATAGCTAGCGTTAGGACTCTCCTAAGGTGCATTATCAACAGCCTGCGTTAGTATGGTGTTCAGTGGCAATATCAACAGCCAGCGTTAGTAATGTTCTGAAGTGCAATACCAACAACTACTGTCCTCAGTGGCAATATCAACAGCTAGCGTTAGTACTGTCCTAAGGTGAATTATCAACAGCTAGCGTTAATAATGTCCTCAGGGGCACTGTCACACGCTAGTGTTCGAACTATCTTCAGGTGCAATATCAACAGCTAGTCAGTAACATGCACAGGTATCAACAGCTAGCATATGTACTGTCCATATGGAAACAAACAGCTAGTGTCTTTAACATCCACATGTGCACTGTCATCAGCCTTTGTTTTAACCACCATAGAGATACTATGATGAGCGTTAGTACTGTCCTCAGAGGCAACATCAACGGGTAACATTAGTACTGTCCTCAAATACAATATCAACAGCTAGTGGTAGTACTGTCCTCCGAGGCAATATCAACAGCCAGCGTTAGTACTGCCGTCATTGGCAATATCAACAGCCAGCGTTAATACTGGCCCCAGGGGCAATATCAATACAGTGAGCGTTATTATTGTTCTAAAGGGAGTATCGACATTTAGCGTTAGTACTGCCTTCAGGGGAAATCTCAATATATATCTTTAGTATTTGCCTCATTGGCAATATCAACAGCCAGAGTTAGTACTGTCCTCATGGACACTGTTAACAGCCAGCGTTATTAATGTCCACAGGGTCAAAATCAACAGCTATCGTTAGTACTGTTCTCAGGGGCAATATCAACAGCTAACGTTAGTACTGTCCTAAGGGGCAACATCAACAGCCAGCGTTAGTACTGTCCTAATGGGCAATATCAACAGCCAGCGTAAGTAATGTCCTCAGGGACAATATCAACAGCCTGCGTTAGTATTGTCCTCAGTGTCAAAATCAATAGCCAGAGTTAGTAATGTGCTCATGAGCAATATCAACAGGTAGCATTAGTTTTGTCCTCATGGAAAATATCAACAGCTAGCTTTAACACTGTCCTCATTGGCAATATCAATAGCCACTTATATTACTGCCCTAAAGGGAAATATCAACAGGTAGCGTTTATACTGTCTTCTGGGCCAATTTCAACATATAGCGTTAGTACCGCTTTCCAGAGGCAATATCAACTGCTACCGTAAGTACCGTACTCAGAGGCAATATCAGCAGCTAGCGTTAGTACTGTCCTCAAAGGCAATACCAACGGCCTGCGTTGGTATTGTCCTCAAGGGCAATATCAACAGCCAGCGTTTGTATTGTCCTAAGTGTAATACCAACAGTTATGGTTAGTAATGTCCTCGGGGGCGTTATCAAGAGCTAGCTGTAGAACTACAATATCAACAGCTATTGTCTTTAACATCCACATGAACAATATCAACAGCCAGCGTCTTATAGGGATACTATCAACAGCTAGAGTTAGTACCGTCCACAAGTCAATATCAACAGCTGGCGTTAGTCCTGTCCTCAGGGGCAATGTCAACAGCTAGCGTTAGTACTGTCCTCAGAGGCAATATCAACAGCTAGCGTTAGTACTGTCCTCAGGGTCAATATCGCCGGCTAGCGTTAGTCCTGTCCTAAAACGAATACAGTCAGTACTACTAAACTCTACGAAAATATCACCTACTGGCTTCCATGGCTTTTGTACTGTCCTCAAGGACAATTTCAAGAAATAGCGTCACTCAAGTCTTGAAGGACAAAATAAATTGCTTAGATCACTTCCTTGAAAGACCAAAGGGACAATATAGTCATATCCTTAAACGGTTTCTCACCAGTGTGTATGCATACTTGTCTTTTCGTTTACCCTACCTGTTTGCAAGCAATGTTTTTTCCCCAAGTGAGTTCGTTTCCGAGGAAGGCTTTGCTGGCATGTTGTCACTGATTAACACAGAATTACAGCAAAATGTGTAAGGAGCATAATTATATAGGGTGTGGCCCTTCCTGTACATAGGCCTGGTCAACGGCTCAACATCCCCTTCGAAGGATGGCAGTTTCACAGTACATGTACCTTGCCCGAATAGTGAACGGTCATTCATCAAAAGCGGCTGTCATGATAATCAGAAATGAATGTGTGTAGTTTAAAAAAAAGAACAGTGGGCTAGCACCTCTCCCCATAACCTGAGATGGGTGGACAGAGTATATTCCCCGCACATCGTCTTGTTTCGTACCTGGAAACTCAACCTACTCACATATCTGACGTTTGCCTGTTAACGCTGTCGATTTGTGTTAGCTGTGTTCGGGTTTAAGTTTCCAAATACAGAATACGTGTCAGCGCGAGATATGTCGAAATGTAAAAATTCCAGAGATATTCACCTGAAAAACATTAACTAGTCGTACATAAATGTCTAGATCGATGAGGTATTCTTCTCTTTGGTGAGTTTTATGCATGCACGCTTGGTTGTTAACGTTTAATCTATTGCTGTATGGCGGCTGTTTATGCATGCATTGCTTGATCTCTTCATGAACCTGTCTTGATATGGTCGACCCTGATACCTACTTATTCTAAAAGGGCATCACAGTAACTCTGTTGTACGTATGCACCATAAGAGCTACTATTTTCGCTGCTAGAATATATCAAAAGTATTAATCAAGTCACATTGTACTAAGACATCATGTTCTTGCATATAAAGCTACTGGTACTTTATAATGACAGAAAAAATGTGTGGTATTTAAACTAAAGGATGTTTTTATTTTTAGAAATGGTCTGCTTTAATATAATAAGTTTCTTTTAAATCGTGTGTCAGTACAGTCCTCAGCGAAACAATAAACGGATACAGTCAATACTAATCTCTGTGAAAATATCACCTGCCAGCTTCTCTGGGTTCAGTACTGTCCTCAAGGACAATATCAATACAGCTAGCGTCAGAACAGTTCTGACGGACATAATAAACTGCTTAGGTGAATTAATGGATACGCGAAAGGGACGATATATTCATAAACTCTGATATTGTACCTTAAACGGTTTCTCACCAGTGTGTACGCACACTTGTCATTTCGCTTACTCTAACAATTGCAAGCAATGTTTTTTTCCGAGTGAGGGTTTTGGGCAAATGACCTTTCATTATTCGGGCAATGTACTGTGAATCTTATGCCATCCTTCGAAGGAAATGTTAAGACGTAGACCAGTCCCATGTAGGAAGAGTCATACCTTATATATGCTCATGACATATCTCTTTGAATTTCTGTGTTAATGAGGCAAAATGCCCGTGGAGTTTTCCTCGGAAACGATGCTGCCATGATAATTAGACTAGACCGTGTGCAGTATCTATAATTAGGAACAGCGGGGACAGCACCTCTCCCCTAATCTGAAAGGGGTGGGTAGAGTATGTCCCTCCCCGCAACCCCCACAACACACACCCCACACGAACATTGTTCTTATATAATATGCAGATTCCCTATGCATTTGTACATGGTTTGATAAGGTAACAAATACTATACCAATAGTATTCATCAATTCACATGTAATTAATAAATCGTGTTCTTGCAAATAAACCGACTGGTACATTATAGAAGGAAGAGGTGATAATTAAGCTAAAAGACAGTTTTGTTTTTTTAAAAATAGTAAGTGGTAATGTCTAGGCGATGTGAGAGATGACTCTAACACCCTTTAAGTGTAATTATTTTAAACAGTAGGCGAATGTGTGTATTCATGCAGGATAAAATCCAAATAAGTCACATATATTAAGTTTTTATTTCGTTAAATGGTATAATATGGTATTTCTCCTGTATACTCAATGTATCGGCTAATAGTTTAGTTAATTCCTAGGCACTAGTAACTTCTACTTCTAATTAGAAAGTAGTAACTGCTTAGGAAATTTGAATTAAAAAAGAGCATACATATTCATATCCACGATTAATGCGTAATTGCGGCTGGTATAGCAGTTAATTAGCACTAGTAACTTCTACTTTGCTAAAATGAGTAACTAGGCATATTCGGAAAATTAAAGGACAATAGAAACATCTCTCACATCGCCTAATATCTTAATGTATGTAGCTTATATGGCTTCTCTCCTGTATGCATACTCACATTCGACTACTGTTTAAAAAAGTTAATTGAATTGATTTGTGTTTTAAGGAGCAACAACACATGGAAGTTTATATGGCGCCTAACAGGAACGAACGCGCCAGGCTCATCCTCCATTTACATCAAGATAAAATATGAAGATTGGGCCTAGAACCTTCTTACCTGCAAAACTGCAGAATTGCTGCACATTCTATAATAGACACTCCATTTACGATGGAGCCACGTTTCCACGTTTGCATACGCGGTGTCATGATGGGCATGATAAAAAAATGACAAAATGAATATGAATGTGTGTGGGGGGTGGTGGTGGCGGGGCAGGGGGGGGGGGGGGTCTACCCCGCAACCTCACGGGGAACAAAATGAAAGTTAACAGATGACAGAGACATCGTATTTCTCTTATCAGGATATCTCTCACATCACCTAGACATTATCACTTGCTATCATTTAACGAAATATAACAGAATGGCTTAATATATTTGATTTATATGGCTTCTCCCCTGTATGTATTCTCACATTCGCCTACTGTTTATTTCCTAAGCCGTTACTACTTCCTAATTATTTTTTAAATAGAAGGCGAATGTGAGTATTCATATAATGCGCCAAAACTTAATATGCAATATGTGACTAATACGCATTATGTGACAAAAATAGTTGTTGTTTTGTGCTTTGTGCTTTTTGTTGTTGTTGCTGTTGAGTGTTGTTTGTGTTTCTTTGGGGGGAGGGGGCAGTGGTTGTGGGTTGGCTGTAAATAGTGTTTTTTCAAGTTGCGCATCACCCCTTAACTTGAGTGCGTTCGTGAGTGCGTGTGTTTTGGTTATAACTTGTTTTTTTTAACTTGCGCTCCACCCCCAATGTCAAATCCTTTATCCGCCCCCGAGGAGGGTGCATGCTCCCCAGATTTTTTCTAAAGTAAGAAGACTTTATTTTATGGATGTATGCAAACTGGATCCGCCCATGGCCCACCCCACTGCCTAACTAACAACCAAAGAACAATCAAAGTACATACGTTTCAGATTTTAGGTAGGGGTGCTCCCGGTGCCCGCACTGGACCCGCCCCTAGACCCATCCCACTACCACCTGTACACCCCAACCAACAAAAGCTTACTATATGCATATAATTATTACTTTTCAGATTTTAGCCTGGTGCACCCATACCCCCCGGATCCGCCCTTGCCCTCCCCGACCTACGACCCACTTCTCACCCAATATATTTCTTTGCCTCGGTGTCAGTTTATGTCTGGTTACGGCACTGTGCGTGAAAGTTATTGCGTGAACGTTATGCATAGCATCATGACAGATGTATACTCCGCTTTTTGTGAATTAGAGAATGTGTGCTAGGAATCGAAGACATTCCATGCCGATATATTATATCCACCTTAGAACACGACATCCCAGACCATATCAGGACCCGATTTGCAATCAATTGTAACTAGTAGAACGGTATTGAAACAAAGGTTGAAGGAACGCGTTTGGACCTAAACAAATCTTTAAAAACAAAAAGATCTTAAAAAAATCAAAAAATCTGATTGTTTGTTTTTGTCTAGACTTGTACACAAATATCAAAACATATCAAATAATTGCAAAACTGTACACCAAAATTCCTACCCCATGTAAGAGACTGTAGTAGACATGTACAACAGCAGAGCACAACATCAGAGCATACCAATAAATGAAAAAACTGTACACCAGAAACAATCCTACCCCATGTAAGAGACCATAGTGAAAAACAATTCGACGCCGTGTAAGAGACCATAGTCATAAACAAGCATACACCATGTAAGAGACCATAGTCAAAAGCAATCATACCCCATGTAAGAGACCACTATGGGGTTGGAATTTTGGGTAGGATTGTTTTTGGTGTACGGTTTTTATTTTTTTTTAAATATGTTTTGATGTTTGTATACATGTCTATTCTATACAGAAATATAATATAACAAAAAAAGTTTTTTCTGATATGTTTTTCTTTTTTTGTTGTCTTTTTTATGTTTATTTCCTTCAACCTGTCTATTGAAAATAACAATTTCTTCCAGTCATATTGTTGTGGTGGATGAGTGGTTAGCATACTTGGTTATACTTGCCTCTCGTCCCAGACGTCACAGGTTCGATTTTCTCTGGTAAGCCTACTATGAAAGTATGCCATCCTCAGAAGGAGGTGTGTGTAAAATCATAGGTCCGTGTGCTGGGAGAGCTATACACGTGGTAATCGGTTATTCGTCAACAGAATTGCACATAATAAATGAAATTGCGTGTAGATAGTGGCAAAATATAAGAAACATATACATCTTATCTATTTTATAACTCTAACACCATAGCATGTGTTTTTTTCAATATCGACGTGTGCTTCAACTAAACGATTACAATACAAAACGTCCTCCCCTTAATCTGTTATAAATGGCGTTTTCACAATAAAATTGCAGTATATACGTGTTGCGTCCCTTTTGTAGTGAAACGCCATTTAGGGACATAATTGACAGCTGGAGCTTCGTCGGGACATTATTGACAGGAGGGGCTTAAAAAACAGCGAGTGATTTGAACCCTACTGGAGAACTGGCCTGTCGCTTTAACACGCGAAACCGACATAAACCGTGGGAACTGGATCATAGTCATTATCGAATTTTTTGACAGCGCATACTAGGCTTATTTGCATACTTATATAACTAGTGGTATATCGAAAATATAGAATGGTGTTATTCCACTCCCACAACGTAAGTTATGTAATAAAAACGTTATAGAGTAAATGCCACATTTACACAGTTATTATATCATTATTAGATCAGTTGGATCCAAATGAATGTGGTGACATTCATAACTTTCACATCGGGGCATTTGTTATAACTTTCGAGATGTTGCGATATTTAGTGAAAACAAAGGCTGTTACACGGGTATTATCTCACGGGTATTATCTATATCTGTAAATGAAAATTCAAATCGTTGACCATAATTTAAATTAAATGAATCCGCATTGATGTTTGAAATAAAGACAGCAGAATAAAAAAAATAAAAAAATAAACAAAAAACAAAAACAACAACAAAAAGAAAACAAGAAAAAAACAGAGTGTATCAACTTACCAAAGTACATCATTTCATTGATTACTGATTGGGCAGTTATTTGATGACGTCATGTAAAGGTATGCATTATATAATGTGTGTCGTCAAAAGTCTTTTTTAGATAATCAACTTGATCATTGTTCCGTGGACCCATAAATCATGGTTCTAAAGAACTTAGTTTCAATCCTCACGTTAACAACTAGAGACTTTAACCCTTAACCCTCTACAAATATATAACGGATTGTTCTTTCTTTGAATTAAGGTTTTTTTGAAGGGGTATTGACTGATCAGCAGCCGGACATTGTAAACCCTAATCAGCATGCGAGCTACTCGCACTCTCAGGCTGATCTGGGTTTACAATGGACACAAAGGCTATTACAGTGTTGCTTAGCGTGAGTTAAATTATGTCAATGCATTGGTCAGTAAAAGTGTCAAAAACAACGAAATTAGAAACAGGTTAACTAGCATTTGCGACAGTATATCAGTCATTTAACTGTCGGTCACCATTGATCGAATGAAATATATAACATCACAAAAATTCTAAATTTCAATACAGTAAATCCTATACTAACATCCGTACAAATAAACATTTGCTTTGTTAGAATAAGTTCCTCAACACTGTGGTCCAGGTGCAGATTCTCCGGAAAACTTGATAAGAAAAAACAACGAAACATATTTACTTATTACTGTATACTTCCAAGATAAATAACATATACGCGATAATGAAGGCAAGGTGAATATAGATCTGTTTTAAACAAATAATTAGCTGCAAAGAGAGTTGAATATTATTAGTATATTATTATTAGTCATTATTAGTATAACTGGCTGAAATCGAGCTGTATATATTTTGGGAAGTCTGTAGGTTCTTCGGCCAGACGTGATACGGAAAATGCACTGACCTTCGATTTTCGAGTGTACTGTATAATCACCAGACAGATATCTCAAACTTGATGTTTTAACGATGTTTGGACCAAATAATTGCTTTCAACTAACTTAGGCAAGATGCATATACTGAAGGGTGATTGGATGATATGTACACCCTTTAAACAGTCGGAAGGACATTTAGAAACAACATGGGAGGGATCGGGAAATTTCTAAAAAGGATACGTATGAATCTATAAAACTAAAAAATATAAAATGTCTGCGATAAAGGTGTACGCATGCTTCCGTGACGCAGGGTCGTTTATGAGCAATCCTTTTAATATGTAATTCTTTTGAAATTTCGAAAAAGAACTCCTAATTTCCTAATCTTCCTTTTTAAATGAGACTTTCATTCTGATTTTTTTTTTAAATTAAGGAATGTTTGCTATTTTACCTGGCGAAAAAACATAAACATTTCACCTTTCTCCGTCGCTTTCACTCATCCAATATAAACATCCATGCACACGTGCTTTACATTCACACGTGCGTTATTTCCTCAGTCACATTGTAAATATTAGGTAATATGCATCTCTGCATCGTGTCTCGTTTAGAAAGAAAAATAAAGTCTGAAATTAGTGCATGCTTCTTGTAAACAAACCGAGTAAGTGGTAGAGCACCCGCCATGTACGTGTGAGGTCGAGTGTTCGATATCGTTCAGAGGGCACGCCATATACACTGAACAAAATTTCTAAGTATCAACTTTTGTATCTTAACTAATTTTCTTATTTTAAATATATTTTAGAATAGATATATGATAAGTATTTTGTTGTGACCCATAGATTGTAAAACATTTATTTTTTGTTTAAATTGTTACTTCTTTTGAGAGTTACACTACCAAAATTCCTTAACGTGAAATTCACGTGAAAAAAAAATAACGTGAAATTCACGTTAAGTTCACGTGAAATTCACATGAAAAGGTAACAATTCACTAACGTTAACTAACGTTAAATTATTTTCAACGTGAAATTCATGTGAAAAAAAATAACGTGAAATTCACGTTAAGTTCACGTGAAATTCACATGAAAAGGTAACAATTCACTAACGTTAACTAACGTTAAATTATTTTCAACGTGAAATTCATGTGGAAAAAAAAATAACATGAAATTTACATGAAAAGGTAACAATATACTAACGTTAAATTATTTTCAACTTGAAATTCATGTGAAAAAACAACGTGAAATTCACATGAAATTCAAGTGAAAATGTAAACCATTAAGTAACATGAATTTATTTTTAACGTGAATTTCACGTGAAAAAATAAAACAGAGAACTGTAATTTGTAACTGTAAATTTATCTTTTTATTACATGCTATTTGATTTTAATACCATATTATAACACTCTTAGAGTGTGAGTTTTATATACACATTTCATATTACAAGTTTATAATATTTTGATAGTTAACAAGGAAAACAGGTTCATATTCCCTGCCTGGAAATTATATTTGTCGAGCCATTATTTAATCAGGGGTGTAGCTGGATGAATTTGATGGGGTTCCAAGGGGCAACTGCCCCTTGGTCAGGGAGGCTCTTGACGGGCGTAGATTTCATGATTTTTAGCTTAGATTAAATGTATGTATACTTCAAGCGAAAGAAATCGCACATGTAAAGTCAATTCAAATAGTATACATGTATTTATATTTTGTATAACAAATTAAAACAAGGGCGCAACATCTCTGCTGGGAATATGTTACCCCTATAAATCTCCTACCCCACTTCGGATTTTATTGCATTATCAGACCATTTATTTTTTTCATTTTTTCTGACGAACTGTACGTCCGGGCCTGTTAATTATTTCTTGAGGGCTATTCCATTAAGACATACCTGGGACACCAGGAAGGCAATGTCATAAACATCTATGGGTGAATCCTGTTTTCTGAAATTTGGTTCTTTAAACTCAACTTTGCATCAATGAATGGGTGTTCAATTTCAAAAGTGCCTTCCTGGGGTCACATGTATGTTTTAATGGAATAGCCCTGACAGGATCTTTAAAACTAACCTAAACAATAGTCATTGTGATAGGAAGAGGGTGGTGGGGTTGAGTTGGTTTTTAAATAATTATTCAAGTTATCTGGGTAACGAAACCATTCTTCCAATGTCGACGCATGGATTTAAATCTATCTTGAATAATTAGCTGTCAAAACAGTGATGTTGATTAGAGCTAAAATCTGGTCTTATCAGTAATTATTGACGGGCTACTACACATGTAAATTTGTAGTACCTGACCGACTCAATAGGACTTTCTGGTAGCCTGGACATCCAACTTTTGATAGCCCGCATGCTCCGGGCATGTGATTTGTCGGACCCTGTCCAGTGATAAGCAGCCTTGTGTACAAATATTAAAATAATCTGACAATATATCGAGCGGGAACTGCCAATCCACTTAACTTTAAGTAAAAAATTGGCATAGCTTTCACAATGACTTCGTAAATAGTAATTATATTTGGAGAGAACATGAAGTCCAAATAAATGCTTTTATATATTTAATATGAAACTGAATAACATTATAACATTATGGTTGTTTTATAAATTGTATTTGTATGGACTACGGTAATTGTTCCAGGTTGCCTCCAGTCCCTTTAAACATGCATCTTTGTCTTTACTATGAGTAAGTCTATACATATTAATGAAAAACAAATTGTGATCCTCCTTATTTGATGCACTTTGCTATATGTTGTTGTTGCGTTTTCATTCTTAAACTGTCTATTCCCTTCTCTCAAATGCTCATGTTGCATCTTCCCCA
The DNA here is from genome assembly GCA_037043455.1 of Cyrtodaria siliqua. Taxonomy (NCBI): domain Eukaryota; kingdom Metazoa; phylum Mollusca; class Bivalvia; order Adapedonta; family Hiatellidae; genus Cyrtodaria; species Cyrtodaria siliqua. The sequence goes on from JAWPHD010003228.1 coordinate 210,404, forward strand.
GAATGGTCATGAATTACACGAAGGCACTAGATAACTGCACCAACTGGCACATACAGTATATCTCATCATCGGAACTTCACTTAAACAACTTCACTTAAACCCGTGTGCCCAATTAGTTGTCCCCCATATTGTGCCTTTAACACAACTGCAATTTCAACCACATTATTAGAACCAGTCACTCGAATCAGTTGTTTCACTTTTACAATTTCTTCCTGAAATAGTGATAAAAACATGGATTTAATAATATTATTTACTACATTTATAGAATAGCATTACCAAACACCCAACTTGCTTCTTAGTAATCTAAATCCCAAGCACCTACATAAAATAGCATTAGAACACCTCATATTATTATTCTGGAAATGCAGTTATTTATCAATGTTGTTTTTAGTATAAATCCTGTTTCAGGGCTCCAAAAGAACTTCGCATTGAAAAAAACACTTTATAAAGTATAAAATATGTAAATCTAGATGGCTGCTGGGGTGTCACAAAACACTCAAATCTACCTATTTCCACCAAATCCACCCAAATCTACCCCTCAACATCACAAATCCACAAAAAATCTACATTATACAGTAGTGCAATGATGTTATTGTATCAAATATCACAAACAAATAAATCATTTTAGCAAAATGAAGATGTAGTTGTTAATTTGTTACCGGATTAAGGTTATAATAGCGTAAATGAGTCTCCATTGCCCTTCCATAGTAAAGTTAGAATGTTGACAACCTGTTAAAAACTCAAACCTCGTTAGAAATTCTGAGAAACTTACTTTATCATGTAAATAAACATGTCTGCTATTAAACATCAACAAGGAAATAGGGGGTTTAATACCTTTTAAGAAACATTTCTTCAGTTGTATACTAACACCGGGTCAAAGGTCAACACTATTTTTACCCCTTGCAATTACATACCCTGTCTACATTTATATCAAAAACTGTCAAAAACATGATGAGCTGCATTTTCAAATATTAACAACATGTCCAGAATACAGTTACAGCCAAAAAATAACAGGAAACTTTTTTAAAGAAAAAAAGATTAGCAGTCTTTAATACAGAACTACTTTCGACTGCACCAGGCGAGCACGTCCTGTTGATTTAGTGTAATTAGACTTATAAGGGATTATTTTTGCGTCATGTTTTTTAATTAAACTGGTCGATTCAACCCAACAACTTAATAAAAGAACATTTTGACTTGTTTCGCAATGCCGAATGACTTCGTCTTGAAATTACTGCGATTTACCTACGCTTGACCATGCACTAAATCGAGTTGATTTTGTCGCGAAATTAAGAAATAATAAAAAAAGCAATATCTCAGCAACCGTTCAACATTTTCTCATCAAATCAACTCTGGTGGCTTTGTTTTGCATCCCTGAGTATGTATACCACACATTTTGCCACATATCTTTCACAAAAATATCACAGTTTTAGAGAAAATCAGAAACTTTGAGGAAAACTTGCCAAAAACACTCTAAAATAGTTTAAAAGTATGAAAATTATATTTTTTACTCTGTTTCTGAGTTCCACTCAACTATTCAAACAAAATAATTGCCTAGAAAATCTTTTTTTATGCAATTCTGAAAAATACATGATTTCTCCTTGAACCATTTTTGCGTTATTTTTACACATCGTGATAACAACATCTATTATTTTTACACACATTGTGATATTCATCAACCTGGGTAGCAACGACATCAACCCACGCTTGTCAGTAGAAAGAATCTTCGACAGATTGCAGACAATCGTAGAAGACCTACGCTTCACATGGGTTCAACCAATCTACATTGACAGTATAATTGAGCCTGGCTCTTTTAGGCCGTCTTCTGGCTTGACCAGAGAAAGATATAAAATCTGACATAGTGTTAACAAAAAACTATGGAAATACCTAGGGTCAGACCTAATTGATGTTGGGAAATATATACGATTTCCTAGGCATTATGATAAGGACTTGGTTCATCCCGGGTCACGACAGGGAGGGATTGCAAGGCATCATGCTTTGAAATCATCTGTACGTTTAAATCAGGACCAACAATATAAATATATGAAAGAAAATATCTTTCAAAATTGTCAATACATATTCCGTAATGCTAGTTACTTTGCATCCCATTTTATTATTTTAATACAAACAAACACCTAAAACAATTGAATAAAATCATGTATTATTTTAATAATAAAATCAAACACATACATTTTTTTAATCAAATCATGTAGCAATAAATAATGAAAAAAACTAACTACAACGCGTCATACATCAACTTTACATGTTGTTATCACAATATGTGTACAATTAACTAATATTGTTATCACGATTTGTAAAAATGACGCGAAAATTGTAATCCGTAACAAATTAACAACTACATCTTTATTTTGCTAAAATGATTATTTTTTTGTTATATTTGATACAATTACATCATAGTAACAATTACATCATTGTACTACAGTATAATGTAGATTTTGTGTGGATTTGTGATGTTTAGGGGTAGATTTGGTGGAAATAGGTAGTTTTGGGTGTTACCTGGCTGCTGTCGCATGTCAAGCAGCTGTGGGCATGTCACAAAAGATGATTTAATTATATGGAAACCAATGAACCCATGCTGGGGTATAAAAAAAATGTTTAAACCTGGGACGTGACGTCATCTAGATTCAAACCCAGGTCTTCTGGGTCGAGAGGCAAGTTAGTCTCATTTATTCGTCATCTGGGGTGTTGTTTTTTCACATACGGATGTTTATAAATGTACCCACGCTGTCGAAGGACAGTGCATGCCATTGTAGGATGGCGCATATCAAAAAGTGTATCGCCATTCGTAATAATAGACGTGCATTTTATCCACTAAGAGGCGAGTAAGCGCACTACCATAAATTATTAATCATTTTAAATAAAAACAACTTTATGAAGACGAGCGTTTATCAAGACTGTCATCATGTACGTATGGTTTGAATTGAAGGGGAACCATGTAGATTCTATCTTTATCTCCTTCATCAATACTTTTCAAATTTATAAGTAAATTTATGTCTGTGATGGCATTCCACTCCAAGCCGACGGGAATGTCTTCAATAATTACTGACTCATCCAATATGGTTTGTCCATCTGACATTTGTAGATTCCTGCCTCATTTAACCGTCGTCCAAAAAATCATTGTTTGATCCTTTGTTTATGTTAGGTCCTTGAACTGACGTTCAGAATAATTGTACGGACACATTTGACACCCCTAGTGTTTGAAAAACAAGCAAGCGATACACGAACATTTTGGATCGTTCTAATAACATGACATAATATCTACGTGTTTCAAATGTTTGTCATATAAATAGGGTAAAGCGAAATTTCCACAAAATGAAATTTCCACAAACTGAAAGTGCGCCAACCTGTCAAAATTATGTCAAAATAAACCCATACCCGAATAGAAAAGACTATAAATACTGATGTCGTCATTTGAGAATATATACTATGACGTAGATATCTGAAAACACAGTTGCAAGAAATTGAAGACACACTATTATACGAGATATATGTGAAAGTAAATAAGTTTTTAGACGAAAGGGATATAATAAAATGATAACCAAGTCCCATTCATTGTTGACGATGAGAAAAAATATCGACATAGGTTTTTACCTGACCGGCGCGCGATTTTATGGCAGACGAAGCGTTCTTCCAAAACATCAACAAACGAACAAAGATAACATTAACAGGACTTATTCATCGACAGAGGTATGTATAAACTGTATCGGAATGAAACAATATGTGTAGTGAGTAACGGCTTATTTACATAAGCCGAGTTAGACAAGTGAAACATTTGAGAGACACTGAGTGAACGTTTTCAATGTTTTGATAATTTTGCACGCCACTTTGCAGAAAACTGGTCAGCACATACTTTCGTCGATAACATCTCATACTTCTAAGGCCTTTGCCAGAGTTTCTTGGATAAAGTAAACCGATCTCTCGGTTACAGGGCGACCTCTCGGTTACAGGGCGAGACTGCTCTACCAATTTTCATACTCCTCCCATTTTTAGCTTTTCCGGTATCAGACCCCCATGCCCCCAAGTGTTTTTACTATAGGAACCGCACTGACCGTAAACAGCCAGATGAAATACCAAAATCTTAAAAAGGGTTGGTAAGGTCAGAGAACGCTTGGATTACCAACTGAGCTAACCGAGCTACCAGTTAACCAATATCACCACATTTGTGTATCCACTAATACATGGAAGTGAATGAACCCCGATCAAATCTGCTTGGAAAAGACTGACCTCATTTTTATTTTCGAGGCAATTGTCAATCAGTTTAGATGTAGGCTTTTATTGAAACCATGTAAATGACTATATGTTTAAAGATCACCGGTAGGTTAAATAGCACCGTCAATATACAACCTTTACTGGCTTTAGAATATAATTAATCTAACTTTTTTAAACAAATTTTTAAATAGCCCATTAGACTACCCAGAAAGAAATATTAGTAGCATTTTTACTATGACTAGTCTGGGGCTTCCGGTCTAGTGCTAATGTCAAGCCTTGCTGGTTGTGTATGTGTGCATTCATGCTGTACTATTATATTTGAAGATGAATATAAAAGGGTGCATATAAACGTTCCATATCCTGGATGCTTCATACCCAGACTAGTTTTTGGTACGAAATGCATGCTAAAAAAAAATTAGGTAGGTAGGGAAAATATTTGATTTGATATTTCGCCTTCTCTTTTTTTTTTTCACTCAATACTTTAAAATCTAATTATAATAAACTAACTACAGTACATATAGGGATGTTGCATCCAAATACTACAGGAAGTGTTTTTTTCTGAAATGGGACATAAGGCCTAAAAAAATAATCTGTGTTTCTGGTTTCACCCTGTCAAAAAGTAGGGTACTAGGTAGGTAGGAAAAATATGTTTTTTTAGATATTTTTTTTATATATATTGTTCGCATCTATTAGGCCATTTTTGTACTAAGGCAACTTCTTGATAACCTTTGCAAACAGTTTGGATCCAGATAAGATGCTTAACAACTCTGGCTAATAAAATTATCATTTGAATAAAAATATTTGTTGTTTGTAATATTTCCTTTTTTTTTTGCTTAAAATATTTAGGGTATGCGGTGAAAAAGTAGGGTCGTTTTTTTGTTAGGCCTAAGATACAGGCAGCAGTAAATGTACAAATGGTGTTGACGACACCACATACCATACTGTTTTTAATTAGCACCCCCGGAGACCTACGTGACATTTTCTGAAAGTGGGGGTGGCGGCACCTATTAAAAAACTCTTCGTAAGCCAATACACATTTTAATTTCCTTATATAATGCTAAAAAATGTTATGTTACGGAAATATAGAATTAAATTCATAAGTGTGTGTATACAGTTTCTTGGATTTTAACCACTTTTCCTGGATATTAACCACTTTTACACCTCAAGGTAAGATTTTTTTTTTTTTAAAGTTAGGGTGGGGCGCTTATTAGAGAGGGAGCGCTAATTAGAAACAATATGGTAGTTTTTTTGTTGTTGTTTTTTTAAATTAAAGTCGTTTCATTAGGACATTTACTGAACTAACTTTTGGGTTAATTACAATATTTCTGCACTGGCATGTCCATGCCTGTTAGGCGCCATATAACCTTTCATGTGTTGGTGCGTCTTAAAACTCAATTCAATTCAATTTCTGCACTGAATGTCTATCTGGGAAAAACAGGGTAGACAGTATTCACCTCCTTGGAAAATGTACTGTGACACCGTTTGAGATGTTTATGTTTGGGTGAGAGTAAACTGGCTAAAAATGGCCCGGATGAGTGACTGTGCGTTCTGTGCAAAATTTGGAACTTGTTGGATTGTTGTCAACAGTAATGGAAGTTTTTATTGTCAAAGTAGTGCATAACAGGTGTATTTATTCAATAATGCTTACAGGTCTCACACCTCAATTAATTTTCCCATAGGGAAAGATGGGCAGCAGACATTGTTGTTGGTTTAATATCTTCAGTATAGCCGAGACCAGTAATTTAAGACAATAAAGTACATAATGTAGCCAGGTTTGATTTTTTCTTGCTCATGTTTATGTGACACCTATGGAAAATACAAAATTCATACACTTAATCTAGCTGAATTTGTGGTGCTAATAGGTCAAACACTTCTGCAATTTGAATGAAACCTATCAACATGGGATTTTTCTGTATCATCTGTATGCCAATTAAAGCAAAGAAAACACTATTTTTCAAATTAAAAATTGCCTAAACTTGAGAAAAAAATATAATTCTCTGTTTTCCTTTTGTCTCTAGGTCCGTGAGCTTTCTGGGGAGATAATAGAGGTGTGAGACCTACCGAATGGACAGAAAACTTAATTAAACTGGATTTTTGTGTCGCCTTTTAGAAGAAAAATGCAATACATAGGGATCACTTTGTCGTCCGTCACGAAAATGTTGGCTATAACTTTCTCATTTCTTGAAATTTCTGCATCAAATTTTCAATATATATACGGTACTCATCATGACAACATCGTCATGACATACTAAAATATGAAAGTAATGGTCACAATGAAGGTCATTATATGGGTTAAATACTCTGTTTTTCCTTCATGAAAACTTAACGTTTGGCTATAACTTTCTCATTTCTTGATATTTCTTTGTCATACTTTCAGTATATACTCATCATGACAACATTGACATGACCATACTAAAATAAAAAGGGCAATTTCACACTGAAGGTCATTATATGGGTTAAATACTCATTTTCTTCACAAAAACTTAACGTTGATTATAACTTTCGCATTTCTTGATATTTCTTCATCAGACTCAATATGTACTCATCATGACAATATCGGCATGGCCATACTAAAATATAAAGGTCAAGGGCACGCTGAAGTTTATTGTATGGATTAAATACTAATTTTTTTCTTCACGAAAACTTAGGCCAGTTTGTCAAGGTCATTTATCTGGGTCCAATAAACCTTGTTATACTGACAAAGCGCTGACAGGCGACACACGTGTTCCGCGGAACATCCATCCAGTTTATTATTAATAGTATTTTTTTTCCCCCATAAATGTTTAGGGTCGGCCCTTAAAGGGTCACACCGCAATCTTGATTTTTTAAAAACTCACGGCGTCCCGTTTGTTTTCCTCTTAACTGACATTTTAAAGTCAAAATGATGCACGATAAGTAAATTGAGGAGCAAATTTTAAAGTTTGAATAAAACTCAAGATTGCCATGTTTCCCTTTAAAAACGGGGTCTTTCGGGAAACCGAAACCGCACATATAAATATATTTGGCCTAATTTTTCAAACAATCTCTATAATCATTGAGAGTTTTGAAAAAGGTGGACGAATTATCAAAATCGGATGATATTAAAGGGATTGATGCACTATTTTCAAACAAGATTTATTTAAAAGAAAAACTTGAAAAAAAGCGAAATAAATTATCAAAATGGTACGAAAAATAAAGGAGATATGACCAGTTAACAATTTGCAAAGAACATAATTGGAGGCGGCCATCCTGGAACAATGTCATTGCGTCTTTTTACCACATAATATTATGTCATATTGACAAAATACAAAGAAAAAGTGATTTTCTTTGCTTTAAAAGAAATTTTGTGAGTATGCCATATATGGTAAAAAGAGATGACATCATTGTTTCAAGATGGCTGTCCCCATTTATGTTTTTTTGCAAATTTTCAATATTTCATATATCCTTTATTTTTCACGGCATTTTGATTTTGTGAGTGACTGTGGGGTGGGGTGGAATTGAATTGGAATATTGTTCAATGTGTCATGAACACATTATAGGTTATTTAGAGCTGCCCCAGGGAAAGTTGAAGGTCTATTTTAACTTATTGAGTGGGGGGAAATCGAATTGAATATTGTTCAACGGCTCGTGAACACATTATAGATTATTTAGAGCTGCCACAGAGAAAGTTGAAGGTGTATTATAACTTATTGAGTTGGGAAACATTGAATTGAATATTGTTCAACAGTTCATGACCACATAGGTTATTTAGAGTTGTCCCACAGAAAGTTGAAGGTATATTATAACTTATTTAGTGGGCTGTAATTTAATTGAATATTGTTCAACGGCTCATCAACACATTATAGGTTATTTAGAGCCACCCCAAAGAAAGTGGAAGGTGGTATTATAACTTAGTGGGCGGTGAAATAATGATGAAGTCAGGAGAACTTATTGCGTGAGGGTGAATTGAATATTGTTCAAAGGCTCATCAACACATTACATGTTATTTAGAGCCGCCCCAGAGAAAGTTGAAGGCGTATTATGTTGTTGAGTGGGGGTGAAATTGAATTGAATATTGTTCAACGGCTCATCAACACATTATAGGTTATTTAGAGCCACCCCAAAGAAAGTGGAAGGTGGTATTATAACTTAGTGGGTGGTGAAATAATGATTAAGTCAGGAGAATTTATTGCGTGAGGGTGAATTGAATATTGTTCAACGGCTCATCAACACATTATAGATTATTTAGAGCTGTCCCACAGAAAGTTTAAGGTATAACTTATTTAGTGGGCGGAAATTGAATTGAATATTGTTCAACGGCTCATCAACACATTATAGATTATATAGAGCCGCCCCAAAGAAAGTGGAAGGTAGTATTATAACTTAGTGGGTGGTGAAATAATGATTAAGTCAGGAGAACTTATTGCGTGGGGGTGAATTGAATATTGTTCAAAGGCTCATCAACACATAACAGATTATTTAGAGATATAGTATCCCAGAGAAATGGGAATGTTGTATTATAACGTGTTGATGAGCCATTATACAAGATTCAATTCAATGTTCCCCAACTCAATAGGCTATAATACCAACTTCAACTCTCTGGAGTGGCTCTAAATAACCAATTATGTGTTTATGAGCCGTTAAACAATATACAGTTCAATTCAATTTCCTCATTAATTTTAGTCATTATTTCACCACTCACTAAGCTTTTATACCACCCAGGGGCATAGCCAGAGCCTTTTGGAGAATACGCACTGTGGGAGGGTGCAGGAGTGGGTGCCACCTCCTGGTGGGGAAAATTTTGAAACTTGAGTGCAATTTCAGAGGTTTGTGGCTTCATTTGAGCGAGATTTTGAAGGCTTTCCCCATTCCATTCATTAAGTGTGTTTTTAAAAATAGTGCCTCACCCCCTACCCCACTTCAATTTTTATTGCTGATTTCAAAAAATAAGCATTTTTATTTTTTCATATTCAATTTTCTAGAGTACGCCCGGGCGTACAGGAGTATGCCTGGCTACGCCACTGCCACCTTCCTCTCCCTGGGGCGGCTCTAAATAAACAAGATTCAGTTCAATTCAATTGACTCATGCAGTCATTACGTCTCCACCCAATATGTTGTAATACCACCTTACACTCGATCACATATCGTTGAGAAGCCCCCTGCGGACACCATGGCCTCCTCCGCATAGCCCATAGTATCCGCGGACACCATTGCCGGTGCGGACGCCATGGCCTGCTACAACTGGTCATAATTATAAAGTATTATTGCCATTAAGTATACATATTTTTCATATAATTGCTGATTTTTCCCCCCATCAATCAATAAATGTGCATATTTATAAAAACTATATATATGATCATTTAGAACTATGATATCATAACTGTCACACTCACAGTGATGCAATATTTATATGTTAACACCTGTTGTTGATTTTTATTACTGGACTCTTCATTGTTGCATGTATAATGTAGTTATATTGGGTGGAGTTTGATCTTTTAATTATTAACAGCAGGATAGTCAAGAAACCCAACCACCTGAGAGCCAAGATCTTTTCTCTGAATATGGAGTGCCACAGACTCCTAGAGGCAGAAACACAAGTGTTGCAAGTACTGTAACGGGAATCATGTGCTGATGATCAAAATATGTACGTATATAATCATGATAATATATATATAGATATTAATAGTGATAATAAAAAAAAGTACTGAAAGTAACAAAACCTGGTTTCCATAATTAATTAAATCATGTCAAAGTCATGAGTTTTTTGCAAAGATAAATTGAAGTGTGCGAAGTGCCACTTTTGGTGTGTTTTTTTCATATAAAATTTAAAAATATGCAGATCTATAAACATTGCCGTTATACATAACCGCAAAAATCCCACAGAATTTTCTTTAGTTAGAAATTCGTTTTATACTGTTAGACCGAGATTTATTCACTGTGTAGAATGTTGACCTGTTTTGTAATGCACATTGATTTATGATTTTAGTCGGCTGTAGATGTGTTTTATATATATCAACAACGGGGTGGTCTGCCTCTACCACAAAAATAATTGACCGTCATATATGGCCTAACATGTGCTCAAAATTATGTAAAACACTATGCAAACAAACTTGATAGAAACAAAGGTACTATTACTATACATGGAGCACACAAGACATTGGTTGATAACATTTGCACACATGTTGCAAGATATTTATATTTCACTGGATTAACGAGTTTACATAATGTATATATATATGTAATTTCACTTGTGTGTCGATTAATGGTGCAGATTAAACTCTGAGGGTGTAGGTTTTTTGTCTGGTCTCAGCAAAGGCGCCATTTATGGGAGTTAATTATGATTTAGTGAAATTTACACATACAATTGAATTAACAATATTTTGAAAACACCAGTGATTTCTTTACTGATGATGTCAAGGTAATTCACCAACAGAAATGTAATAAAATATTGATGTTGGGTGAGTAGATTTTGTAGGGAATAACATCTATCAAATTAACTTCGAATTTATAAAAAAAAAATTTTAGGTAAAATCAGGTAAATTTGAAAGTTTCTTTAAATAGGTCTCGGTTAAAATCATAAAGAATTTGTTATTTTTACAAAACTTATTCCTGTAAGAGTTCAATAACAACAATATAATATTATTTATAAATACGATGGATTGTTTGAGCACAATTACATGTATAACAGTTTATGTTATTAATTTGATTAAAATCAGGTTATTATATAATTTAAGAAATAGATCATTCTTTAAGGTGTATTATATCAATGTGTAAATAACTAATTTCACAAGCTGTAAGGTAGTATAAGTAATGGGACAAATAAATGAGTTGTTCTAATGTTGTATACATAAATTATGAAAAAAGAAAAAGAAATAAAGTGCATCCAAGTATAATTATAGTATCATAAGTTATTTTTCTGATTTTATTACATTTTGGCAAAAGAACATTTTAAAGTCCTAAAAGCAACTGTTTGATACATGTCTTATTTCCATACAGATCATGTCAGAAAAGGGTGACGATTATTGTTGTTTCGACCTTTGGCCCACTTTCTCTTTGGAAGATTTTGAGGGGATCAGGGAAAGGACCTACTTCTTGCAGCTAAACTGGTTAGTTTAATAGTAATAAAATTAATGACAAATAATTATATATGTCTTGTCAGATCTTTACCAACAGATTTGCCAAGTTTTCTGACTAACACACCCTCAAAATAGTCAAGGTTCTCATTTCTGATAGAATAGTAATTACAATCATACAAATGGTTATTTTTCACCTCTTGGTGAATTTTCCTTAAATTATATGGACATGTTCCATAGATCTGTGGTTGATCAAAAATTAAATTAAATTCCATGTAAATCACAAATTGCTTTCACAGCTTTAAAACAGAATGTATATCACAAAACCGATATCAGATGATACTATGTCAATATCTGTTGGTATAATTTTAAGAAGAGATGATCCTGTATTTTAAAAAAAAAGTAATTAGGGACCACTTTTTAGTTGCTGCTTTGTCCGTCCGTATATCATTGCAATGAGAGGACATTTAGAGCACAAGAACCATAATGCTATCTTCATTCAAATTAGAGTTATTGCCCTGTGTAATTTTATAGTTACATTTTTTGTCCGGAACATAACTCAAAAACTTCTAATGGATTGTAATGAAAATTCACTCATTGATAGAGGACAAAAAGAGGAAGCACAAGAACCATAACTCTATATTCATTCAAATGTATTGCCCATTATTGCAAATAGTAGGTCAGTGTGAAAGACCTTGATCTAAAAGTTGTTTTCACACTATTAAAACATTTCATGTAACTGATAGCATTTTTCTAATTTCTCTCTTAACAGTTTGTCTTTGAAATTTAGGCAGTTGATCATTGAATGCTATTGACACTCATTTCTGTTGTTATAGCCATAAATATGTCTCTCTTCTCATTTAGCTATTTTGCTAATTTTCAGATATTTACAGAGGTCATTTACCTATGTCAATGGGATGATGCGGGTAAAAAGGGAAGGGTCCACGCCCAGTGTTCTTGCCCAATGGCCCAGTTCTGGGTGAAATTCAAGCAAAGCGTGGACAACCACACAGCCAGCACTGTAGAAACAGAATAGGTCATGACACATAAGGAGATAAATTATTGGCTACAAAAAGCACTCTATGTATGTATAATTATCCATATATATTTGTATACAGCTAAATACACCTAATTTTTGTAAACATAACTATTATTGTGGAACAACAAGATCATTTAGAGCCAGGGTGAGGGCATGTTAAATAACCATATAAGAATTTTGTCAATAATAACAGTAGGGCACGGTTCCCAGATTCCTATATATCCTACTCCTCTCTCTGGGGCGCCTCTAACAATTCAGTTCAATTAAAAGTTATTCATGATCCAAGTCATTAACTTATTATTTATCAATAACGACTCTTAATAACTCATTAAGGCCAAAAAAAATACCTGTGATTCCGGTGGCCAGACCGATCCTATTTTTAAGGGGCCGACCCTAAAACTTTTTATGAAAAAAATAAATAAAAAAAATTGTTCTGAACAATGATTTATCACAATATATCGAGGTAAACTGACATCGCAGAGAAACTTTCAGTTGTATCATCAACTTGTATGGGGTTTATGAGATAAATACATGTAGAATCTCACAATATCTTGCTCCAAAAAAGAAAAAGAAAAGAAAAAAATGCCTACCGACCTACCCTATTTTTTAAAAGCATGCAATAGGAAACACACCTATTTATTTTTTTTTGCCCAACATAAAGTAGTTTTTGATTGTTTAAAAAGGTCGCATAAAGTGCCTGACACTCTTCGATACCCAACATTTTTCATCACATGACATTATGTCAACCCGTGACATTTTGGCGCGAATGTGTATGACGTTGGGTCAGTTTTATGCCATCTTAATTATTTTGTGTCACCTGCATAGCATGGCAAACACTTAGGGATCACTGTGTCCGCCGTGAGGTCCGTCACACTTTAGCCTGCAACCTAACCTTGGCCATGATTTGAAAAGTATTTGACCTTTGTCTATAAAACTTCACACACATCTTCATCTTAACTCAAGGAATGTCATTAATCATGTCCAAAAGCTCTGACTTCCATATTTGCAGAGTTATTCCCCCTTTTCATCAAACTTGAACCTGCAACCTAACGTCTTAAGCTTATAACTGGCCATAACTTGAAAAGTATTTGGTCTATGTTCATGAAACTTAACTTCACACACATCTTCATCTTACTTAGAGAAATGTCATTACACATGTCCAATAACCCTGACATTTTGACTAGAGTTATGCCCCTTTTCTTAAATCTTTAACCTGTAAAATAACCTGGCTCATAACATGACAAAATATTGACCTATGGTCATAAAACTTTATACAATTCTTCTTTATCAATTATTCAATGCTGTTGACTTTTATTTTTGGCAGAGTTATAGCCCTTTTTATAAAAGTTTAACCTGCAACCTAACTTAGCTAATAACTTGACAAAACATTGACCTATGGTCATGAAACTTTATACAGTTTCTACTTTAATATCAATTATCCAATGCAGAGGTATGCCCCTTTTCGTAAGTTTTATGAATTAAAAACAAATCTGCTCCATAATTCATGAAGGATTGCACCTACTGTCTTCAAATGTTTTTAGTTAAAATTTTACTTGCTAAAATTAGCACATGGCAGGCGATAAGTGTTACATGGAACTCCCTTCTAGTTGAAGGTTTTTGACAGTAACGTTAAAAATAATCTTACACTCGTATTCATTTCGTAATAAGATGAAACTCATTGAATAATCTTATTACCGTATTTTACTCAATTATGCTTGTAAAATATAAAAATTACCAATTTGTTGCATATTTTTCATATGAAACGAGCACTCGTGTAAGATCCTCAGTGTATTATAACACAGTGAGAAATTCACACCTAGTAAGAAGTAATTTAATAAGCATGTCGGTTGAAGTCAGACCTTATATGATAGGTTACTCGTCTTTCTATTTTTTATTGTTTGAGAATTAACTTCAAAGCAGATAGAGATATGCACTAAGGTTTTATGTTGTAAACTACATTATTTATTGTCAGTCAAAGATCACTATCACAAGTCAGTCAACTATATCAATGGAAATGATGATGGAATAATAATATTAAACAAAAAGAAAAGAAGTGCATGTTTTGAAGGAACTAGAGACAATCTGAGCGAGTAATTCGTGCCAATATACAA